>CAJHQP010001628.1:0-108329 GCA_905132765.1 Moricandia arvensis
AGTAATATATAATAAGGTCCTAAGACTTTAGAATTTTCTTAAATATTCACATTCTTTAGTTATTTAACAATTTCTGGAAATTTGATACGAATATTAATATTACTAAAATAAAAATATGCAAATATTGAAACTAATACTATAAATCATCTGTACACAATATTCTAAAACATCTTGCATAATATATATATATATTGCATATATATATATATATTATTCAGATTTAGTTTTATCAATTATTTTTAATTGAAACAGCTGGATTGAATACTTATTAAAAATGAATAACTGATTTTCATTTTATTGAAACATATATTTTTAGTCATATGTGCTATAAAATATTTTTGTTATCTATATATATTTTCAACACGTATCCAATTTCTAATTTTGTAAAAAGTTTCTGCGTTACATATCATACCTACTTCCGCGTTTTATGTAACATAGAGTATAGACAAAACCTTTTGTTATTATATAGTATATTTTATTATGTTATTTATCTAATCAAGACACGAGTGTCAGAGACTCAGACGACATATATATATAATGGTTAAAATAAGAAGAAGAAAAAAAAAATCATATTCCTCTTTCCCAAATTTAAAGAGAGTTCTATAACCTTACGTATTCTCCATTCTCACAGATTTATTCTAATAAATCTTCTTCCTCTTCCTTCTCTTTTCTGATTCTTCAACAAGTTTTCTCAGACTTGATCCTCTTTTCCCGCTCTTTCTTATTTTTTTTCTTTCTTTCTTGTTTGAATGCCAAGAAAATCAGACGAGAAAACAAATCAGGAGAGAAGAGACAAGAAAAAACGAAATGAGTGGAAGGTTCTGGACCTTGTTCTGTGGAGATCACCACACATCAAGCTGCACTCTTCAGTTTCTGCAAACATGTTTCGGTATCACTCTCTCATTCATAGCTCTCTGTGTTTGCTTGTTTCACAAGGAACCTCCCAAACATAACCACAGGTTCCATCATCTTAGACTCATCTCTGCTTTGTTCACGGTATCATCGGATCTCTAGATTTGTTTTTAGGGGTTACGGGTTTTACAAGAGGACACAAACAAGCCCTTAGTTCTCTGGCTAGTGATCTCTGTTCAAGGGTTTACATGGCTGTTTATTAACCTAGTTGTATGTCTTAGAGGGGCAAGGATCAGGAAACCTTCGTTGAGATTGTTGTCTGTTTTCTCCTTCTTCTATGCTTTGGTCTCAAGCTGTTCATCTCTGAACAATGCTGTTTCTGGTAAGGAGGCAGAGTTTAAGACGGTTCTTGATGTTTTGTTACTAGTACCTGGGTCAGTGTTGTTACTCTTAAGCGCTTATAAGGGCTATAGATTTGAAGATTCTGGTGAGAGCACCTTGTATGAGCCTCTTAACGTTGGTGGGTACAATGAAAAAACTGATTTTGATAAGGTCAGTGAGTTTGCAAGAGCTGGCTTGTTCAGCAAGTTATCGTTCTGGTGGTTGAATCCTCTGATAAAGAGAGGGAATGTTAAAGACTTGGAGGAAGAAGACATGCCTGAGCTGCGTGAGGAAGAGCGTGCAGAGACTTGTTACTCTTTGTTTGAAGAGAATCTCAACGAGGAGAAGGGGAGACTAGGAGATTCTTGTCGGCCTTCCATCTTGAAAGTGACAGTTCTTTGTGTCTGGAGAGAGGTTTTGATCTCTGGTTGCTTTGCTTTTATGAAGATTGTTGCTGTCTCAGCTGGTCCTTTGCTTCTCAACGCTTTCATCCTTGTTGCTGAAGGCAACGAGAGGTTCAGATACGAAGGTCTTGTGTTGGCTGTGTTGCTGTTTATAACAAAGATGGTTGAGTCTTTATCCCAAAGACAATGGTACTTCAGAAGCAGACTTATCGGCTTTACGAGTGAGGTCTCTTCTAACAGCAGCTATATACAAGAAACAGCTGAGACTAAACACCTCTTCAAGACTGATCCATTCAGGCAGCGAGATCATGAACTACGCGACCGTTTGATGCTTACAGGATCGGTGAGTTTCCATATTGGTTTCACCAGCTTTGGACAACAAGCTTTCAGTTACTCATAGCTCTTGGGATCCTCTTTCATTCTGTTGGTGTTGCTACATTCTCAGCACTAGCTGTAATAGTTCTCACTGTTCTGTGTAACGCTCCCATTGCTAAGCTTCAGAACAAGTTCCAAAGCGAGCTTATGACCGCTCAAGACGAGAGGCTCAAGGCTTGTAACGAGTCTCTTGTCAACATGAAGGTGTTGAAGCTCTACGCATGGGAATCACATTTCAAGAACGTTATAGAGAAGCTAAGGAACATAGAGTTGAAGTCTTTGCAGGCTGTTCAGATGAGAAAGGCTTATAATGCAGTTCTCTTCTGGTCATCACCGGTCTTGGTCTCTGCTGCAACTTTCTCCACTTGTTACTTCCTAAACATTCCGTTGAAAGCAAGTAACGTTTTCACGTTTGTGGCTACGCTGCGTCTGGTTCAAGATCCAGTGAGAATGATCCCTGATGTGATTGGTGTGACGATTCAGGCTAAAGTTGCCTTTAGTCGGATAGCTACGTTTCTTGAAGCTCCTGAGCTTCAAGGTGGGGAGAGACGGAGGAAGAAGAGGTCTGGAGGTGATCAAAGCGCTATTGTGATGAAGTCTGCGAGCTTTTCTTGGGAGGAGAAAGGTTCAGTGAAACCGAACTTGAGGAATGTGAGTCTTGAGGTTAAGTTTGGTGAGAAAGTGGCTGTTTGTGGTGAAGTTGGCTCAGGAAAGTCTACACTCTTGGCTGCAATTCTTGGTGAAACTCCATGTGTCTCAGGAACTGTAAGTCAATCTTTGATGTAGGCCTAGGATTTTGAAATAAACCGAATCCGCCGAACCCAAACCGAAATTTCTGTTGGTTCGGTTAGAAGTTTGATTCGGTAGGTTTTCAAAAAGAGATCGGTTTTGTTCGGTTCGATAATTGGGTACTTCGTTTTTTTTTGTATGAAAAAAAAATTATACCGAACCATACCAAAAATGCAAACTAAACTACCCAAATTTCAAATTAAACTAATCGAAATAATTGAACTAACTGAATTTAACCAAAATTATCGAAATTTTAACAAAGTTAAACCAAATCTAACCGAAATCAAAAACTTAGGTGGATTTTCATAAACCGAAATAACCGAATACTAAACTGAACTAACCGAATACTGAAGTGAACTTCATTTCGGATTAATTCTTTAAGATTTTAACATTGTTTGATCATTCTACAGATAGATTCTATGGAACCATCGCCTATGTTTCACAAACAGCATGGATTCAAACGGGGACAATACGTGAGAACATTCTCTTTGGAGGTGTAATGGATGAGCAACGTTACCGTGAGACAGTTAAAAAGTCTTGCTAGACAAAGATCTTGAGCTCTTACCTGATGGAGACCAGACTGAGATCGGTGAGAGAGGTGTTAATCTAAGTGGAGGACAGAAGCAGAGGATTCAACTCGCTCGTGCGCTCTACCAAGATGCTGACATCTATCTTCTTGATGATCCATTCAGTGCTGTTGATGCACACACTGCTACAAGTTTGTTCAAAGTAAACACTTGCTTGTGTAAGACTTCACATTGTATTGAACATGTTGAAGAGCTAATGAGTTGTGATTGCAGGAATATGTTATGGACGCTCTTGCTGGAAAAGCTGTGTTGCTTGTAACACATCAAGTGGACTTCTTACCTGCTTTTGATTCAGTCTTGGTAACTTGACCTTCAAGTTTGTGTTTCTTAAGTTTCTGTCTCGTTTGCTGAACTGTACTTCTTTTCTCTAGTTGATGTCAGATGGAGAGATCATTGAAGCTGATACTTACCAAGAACTCCTAGCAAGAAGCAAAGACTTTCAAGAACTTGTTAACGCTCACAGAGAAACTGCTGGTTCTGAAAGAGTGTTTGCTGTAGAGAACCCTAGCAAACCAGTGAAGGAGATCAAGAAAGTATCTTCTTCATACACTCAATCCAATGTCTTGAAACCTAGTCGTTTAATCAAACAGGAAGTGAGAGAGAAGGGGGACACAGGGTTGAAACCTTACATACAGTACTTGAATCAGAACAAAGGCTACATATTCTTCCTCCTAGCGAGCTTTACGCAGATCATGTTTGCACTTGGACAGATTCTACAGAACTCTTGGATGGCTGCAAACGTGGAGAACCCACAAGTGACTACTTTGAAGTTGATCTTGGTCTACTTATTGATTGGACTGATCTCAGTTCTCTGCTTACTAGTTAGATCTATTTGTGTTGTGATCATGTGCATGAGGTCATCAACTTCTTTGTTCTCTCATCTTCTGAATTCTCTTTTTAGAGCGCCTATGTCATTTTATGACTCCACGCCTCTTGGAAGGATACTTAGCAGGGTAAGTAAGTGGTGATGAAGTTGATGTAACATTAGTGTTTTGTTGTCTGGTACTTTAACTAAGTAGTTTCTGTGGCTTTTGTGCAGGTCTCATCTGACTTGAGCATTGTGGATCTTGATGTTCCTTTTGGTCTGATCTTTGTGGTTGCATCTACAGTGAACACTTGTTTTAGCCTTGTAGTGTTATCTGTTGTTACTTGGCAAGTCTTGTTCGTATCTGTTCCCATGATTTATCTAGCACTTCGTTTACAGGTCGGTCTTCTTTATCTTCTTCTTGAATCCATCTTATCTTCTCTATAATCTATCTTTTGATCGGTTTGCAGAAGTACTACTTTCAAACAGCAAAGGAGTTAATGAGAATCAATGGCACAACAAAGTCTTTGGTGGCGAATCACTTAGCAGAATCAGTAGCAGGAGCGATAACCATAAGGGCATTTGATGAAGAAGAGAGGTTCTTCAAGAAAAGTCTCACACTCATCGACACAAACGCTAGTCCTTTCCTCCACAGCTTTGCAGCTAATGAGTGGCTGATCCAACGGCTTGAAACTGTTAGCGCCATTGTACTAGCCTCCACTGCTTTCTGCATGGTCTTGCTCCCTACAGGAACATTTAGCTCTGGTGAGTCATCATCAAACATACACATAAACTCCATGAGAACACATCCAGTACTGTTTGGTTATTAATAGTGTTTGTTATGTTGTGCCGTGTTGCGCAGGTTTCATTGGTATGGCGCTATCTTACGGTTTATCTTTGAACCTGGGACTTGTTTACTCCGTACAGAACCAGTGCTACTTAGCTAACTGGATCATCTCTGTTGAGAGGCTTAACCAGTACACACATTTAACACCTGAGGCTCCTGAAGTAATAGAAGAGACTCGACCACCTGTTAACTGGCCAGTCACAGGCCGAGTTGAAATCTCTGATCTACAGGCAAGTCTTGAGTAAATACATTATCTAGAAAATGAGAGTAGTATTCATCTTATAATGTTCTTATACAGATAAGATACAGACGAGAGTCTCCACTGGTTTTAAAAGGAATCAGCTGTGTGTTTGAAGGAGGACACAAGATTGGTATTGTTGGTAGGACTGGTAGTGGAAAGACAACTCTGATCAGTGCTTTGTTCAGACTTGTTGAGCCTGTTGGAGGAAAGATTGTTGTTGATGGCGTTGACATCTCCAGGATAGGAGTTCATGATCTGAGGTCAAGGTTTGGGATTATACCTCAGGATCCAACTCTGTTCAATGGAACAGTGAGGTATAATTTGGATCCTTTGTGTCAGCATACAGATGCTGAGATTTGGGAGGTAAGCTAAACTAAAACCTATTTGAAAACTATGAACTAAAGGGTTGAGATTAAGAATGTTTCATTCGCATTTCGGTTCAATTTTGGTTCAGATTTTTTAGATTTTCCGGCATTTCGGTTGATAGAAGTTAGCTATCATATTAATACCATATCTAGTTTGGTTTGATTCGGTTTGTATACTATCGGTTTGTTCAGTTTATATATCAAACCATATCCATATATTACGGGTTTTTCATTCCGTTTATTCGGTATTAACAACTCCAAACTACTTTTTCTATTTCGGTTCGCTGTTAATTGATTCAGTTTTACCGGACTGAACACCTCCTAGTTGAGATTAATGTTTTTATTACATGCAGGTTCTTGGGAAGTGTCAGCTGAAAGATGTGGTTCAAGAAAAAGAGAACGGTTTAGATTCACTAGGTAACAACACCATCCTTCATTTTTACTCAAAGCTTAGATGTTTTTTGGTGACAAGGATGATGTATTTTATTGTTTTAGTTGTGGAGGATGGATCGAACTGGAGCATGGGACAGAGACAGCTGTTCTGTCTAGGCAGAGCTGTTTTGAGAAGAAGTAGAGTATTGGTCCTGGACGAAGCAACTGCCTCTATAGACAATGCTACAGATTTGATACTTCAGAAAACAATACGGCGAGAGTTTGCTGATTGTACTGTCATAACCGTTGCTCACCGTATCCCCACCGTCATGGATTGTACAATGGTTCTCTCCATAAGCGACGGTGAGTGTGTTGCTGCATCACTTCAACTCCTTTCTAGCTTCTTGCATAGTTCTTTCCTCTGAATCTTGAATCTTGGCTAACTTATTAGGACGCATTGTGGAGTATGATGCGCCGATGAAGTTGATGGAGGATGAGAACTCATTGTTTGGTAAGCTTGTGAAAGAGTATTGGTCTCATTACCATTCAGCTGACTCACACTGAGTATGTGCTCTGCTATGATGTCGACATTGTTGTTGTATAATCTCTTACTCTTACTCAGTGGATGATATATTACAACAATTAATTAACTCAAAACAATAATTGTATGATCAAATATGTTTCACCTATTCATGAGTCTACTCAGGTTTTGCAGTATGGTTGTTCTCTGAGTGCTCAGGCCGTTTGCTTGATTCCTCCATGGTCTCCACAATCTCCATACTCGCTGTTCTACTCTTTCTGCTCCTCCTCTCCTGCTTAAAAGATTGCTCTAGATCAGGACCATGGCTAGTTTTACCTTTTCAGGTGTTGCTTATTACATACATACCTCACGATAAAGTTGGTCATCGGATTCAAGCATCCGCACAACCTGGCTCATTTTAGGTCGTTTCTCTGACTCGGGATCTAAACATCTCAGGGCAACAAGAAGTGCACGTTTCAGAGCACGTGTAGCTGGTTTTGGTTCAATCTTTGGATCAACAACTTCTTCAGCTCTTCTTGTTCCAACCATCATCTTTAACCACTCAACTAGATTCACCTGTCAAATGACAAACACATGTTTCAGCACCAAATTAACATTAACAAAGCAGACAAATATACTCTACCTCATTAGCTGGACGTTCATAATCAACTGGATCTCTTCCAGTTATAGCTTCTAGAAGCAGGACACCAAAGCTGTATATGTCACTCTTCTCGTTTAATAGACCTGTATTAGCATATTCAGGTGCTACATACCTGACACACATGACCTTTCATAAGAATGAAGACTTTTCCCATCATAGCCAAAAAGCACAGATTCTAAGCTTACCCAAAAGTGCCCATGACTCTAGTCGTAATGTGACTCTCACCAGAATCTAAGAGCTTGGCTAACCCAAAATCCGAAAGCTTTGCGTTGAACTCATCATCAATCAGGATATTGCTTGCTTTGATGTCTCTGTGTACGAACTTTTGGTTCTATAGCTTCATGTAAATAAGCAAGCCTGTAAATTGTAGTGCAGACAATGTTATTATCCACTTTGAGACTTGAGAGTTAAATCTAATATTTCAAGCAAAAGTCAACATGTTAACAACTTACGCTTGTGCAGTACCAGTTAAGATCTTCATACGTGCCTCCCAACTGAGAGTGTTATGTTCCCCCAGATCTCCATGTAACCATTGTTCTAAGTTGCCACTGTTCACATACTCATAAACAAGCATCCTGCGTCACATCGAAATAAAAATAAATTCATGGGACTAAATTAGTAGCATATTCAGACTGATAAGAGGCAAGTGAGACTCACCGATGAACACCCTCTATGCAATATCCTAGAAGCCTTACAAGATTCTTGTGCCGTACATGACCAATAGCCTCAACTTCTACTCGAAATTCCTTCTCAGCCTGTCCCCTAGTGAAAAAAATTATAATAGGATTACTAAGAGAGTAGAAAGGAAACAAACATTTGATAATCTCAAAACAAAAACTTACAGATTGTTCAGAAGCTTCTTTACAGCAACAGCATTACCATTGATGAGCCTACCTTTATAAACTACACCATAACCACCCTCACCAATTACATTCTCTGGAGCAAAACGATTGGTGGCTAGCTGAAGATCCCTAAGAGTAAACCAGTGACCCCAACCAAGATGAGATATCTCTGGCAAACCAACCAAAGGAGATGCTGTTACAAGGGAACCTTGTCTCCAAGCGGTTCCAAAGCTTCCTTCTTCACCGGAATGAGAACTACAAGCTCTCTCATGATGATGCACAGAGCTACACTGACTTATACTATCATTATCACTAGACTTCGTCCTCCCCAAGTAAGACATCATCTTCCCTGAACTTCTATCACTCGGTTTATTAGCAACAGTAATACATAAATTCTCATTGTGGTTAACTCTATCATCAACTCTTATATCTTTCGCCACGCGTGGTATCTGACTGAAAGGTAACAACTTGTGAGATGATCTCTCAGATTTTCGACGGAATGCAATCCACAGATATAAGATGAAGAGAACCAAAACTACAAATATGCCAACCACAAAACAAACCAACACCCATAGTCTCACATCAGTCAAACCAAACAAAGAGATCTTCTTTGACATTTCATCACTCAAAGGACTCTCAGATGACATCTTAACTCCCTTTGCTCACACAACTTCCCACCTACAAAACAAGAAAACACACTTAAACTAAAACCTCTCCATACATCAACAAGACTTAATACATCTCTGACTTCCACAAATCTTACAAGCACAAGGAAAGTAACTTCCAACGTAATCTGAAAACTGGGATTCACTGACAACGTAAAGCTGTCCAATATTAACTACTTTGACTAGAAACACGACACATAATAGAAACATAAGAGCACGCGCAAAATCAGCAATTAACTGCGGGCATATCAACAAACAGGTTATGTGCATTAAAGTTCCAACCTTTGTCACCAAACTAAACTCACAGAGCCATAAAAAAAGAAAACCTACACAGCTCTTTAACCCATTGGATAAAAGAATCACTTACGATTGAAGCAAGAGACAATATTTTTTTTTTACCTTATAATGTAGACACAAAGGTCTTGACTTTTCGGTTAATCATCTGTTTAGAGCAGAAGAAAACGAAGATAAAGTATAAAGGTTTCGCCTTTCTTTGATTTTGAAGCAAACCCAGATGAGAGAATGTGGAGTTAAAGAAGATGAGTCAATTGCAATTGAAGAAGTTTGTTTCAAGATTTAAGCTTTTTGAGCCCACCAGATACACCCAGAAAGTTATAATTTGAGTAAAGTATTGAATATAATAGATAAGTATATAAGATACACAAACAAAAGGATGAATGTGTGTAAAATAGAGTTAGGGTTTGGAGAGTAGTAGGAGTTAATGAGGGGTTAAAGAGAGGAAAAGAGTTGGGTGAGATTGTTGGTGATTCTGTTCTGAAGCTGGAAAGAAAGCTTGATTTTTGCAATTTGAAGAAAAAGGAAAAAAAAGAGAGAGAGCAGTGAAGGGAAAGCAAGGAAGGTGAACTTTTGAGTTTTGACAACTGTGGCATTTATAACCGGATCTAGATAAATGATTTATAATTTTTATTTTTATTTTTATTTATAGTATTTATAAAAATGATAAATTAAATAAAGTTATGGAGAAATAAACCAAAGTGGATAGAGATGAAAGAGAGCAAAAGTACACAAGGTATTCACTATTCACTTATGCAGGTTTTTGGAATTTTTTAGGTCCTTGTCTTTTTTTTTTAACACACCCTTGTTATCTCATGTATGCATAATTGAATGACTTCTTGATTGACTTGAAATTCAAACTATGTTGACTTTTAGATAAAGAATGTAAAAAACTTATCATACTTTTTATTAAGATTTTTTACAACAATTCAACAATTATTGAGATTTAAATATTTTCTGGATTTAACTTTGATTTTTATATTTTTGTCAACATTTCTAACATTAACTGGAAATTTTATATATATTGTAATATAGAAAATACTAGAAGCTAATAAGAATTTGTATTAATATCTTTTTCATTAAAAGTTAAGATCAACAATTAATATGCTTTGGTTCTGTTTTTTAAATAATTTATATTATCAAGTTTGATTTCTGGAGTATTTGGATCAACATTTGATGTACTTAAAATTCTCATCAAAAATATTTAAAAATGAAAGCAAGCAAAAGAAAACTCTTAAGAACACATTCTAATCTTTATGAATTTGTGTTATATGATTGCTTCTAGGGATCAGATTATTAGTATTTTGTTTTTATCTGTTATACAATAGAGTATTTGTCACATGCAAGAAAAAGCCAAATGATCAAAGAAAATGAAGTGTCATCATGTATCACTCGAACATTTAATGGGTGTCTAAACAATAACTAGAAATAGATATATATTAATACTATAACTAATCATCAAAAATAACAAGTCAAAAGAATGATCGAGTTTTCATAATGTGCATACAAGAATTTAGGGTCAATTCATTATTTTTAATCGACTTTCCACCTCGTTTAAGATGAATCAGGACTAAAACAAATCAATATTTGTATATTATCAAAGACCATATGTCAAAACCATGGTGATAAGTACAACACGTGAATGAATGACTCCCAAGTCAACTGAAAAAAAACAACTATAGTTTAAAGTTTAAACCCTATACCTTATAGACAATTAACTATTGAACGAAGAAGGTTGTTGCCTTAAGACTCAAGAAACTAGAAGACCTATAATGTTTTTAGGTTACTTGTACGACGAGGACACTCTTATCACAAATAATCAAAAGGTCACAACGACTTACTTTTAAGGATACTTTCATTTGCCTTTACCTGATTCAATGTAAACGTTTTTGTAACAAAATCGCAACAGGTTGACCAGAAAGAAAGCAGTTAAGAGACGATGTTTCAACAAGGAAGATCAAGTTTCTTGCTAAAGAAGTAAGATATGTATCCACAACAAATCATGCAACTAAACACTAAAAAAAAATCAAAGAATATTTACAGAGATTCCACAGATACAACCTCCATTCTATCTTATAAACAAACTGTTGTCTTCCAAAGATATGTTTCCACTTTCGTTTCCTTCTAGCACAACACATCTTGTTTAGGCCTAGAACCAGTAACAAGAGAGGAACATTGGCGGATTTTCACTTTAGGCTATCACTATGATATGTTTATTTGGTGTCATATTGGACTTGCCTTTGAAACCTGCAACCACCAAGTCCAAACCAAACACATGTTAACTAGCTTGAAAGAGTGAATATTTGGTTGGTTATACTAGTTTTGGTGTTGGTTATGTTTGAATGTTTCGGTTTGGTTCGGTTTATATATCCTTTAGTAGGCTTGAAATGACTTCTTAGTTTGGAAGTTGATCAAGAGAGTCTGTTTACCTGATTCTTAGAAACGGTTGTGGATGTCCACTGTTGAGGAGGCTGCCTTGCAACACTTTCATAGTTGACATAGGTGATTCTTCTTGGTTCTTCTCGTCTACTCACAATCTCTTGAGGAGGTAACTCCCGCAAAACCCATAAAACAAAAGCCAATGGTACTGTCGAACCTGTAAAAAAAAACATTCTTATCAATACTACTACATTTAAGATCTTAGATAATGGCGAAAACGATAATCAAATAATGTTATACTTTACCTATGAAATAGTATATGATCAGAAGAACCAATGCCTTGACACCGTGTAACTTGCTGGGGTTCCAATGATAGAAGAGCTGAGATCACAAGTTGTTTTTAGTTATAGCATATTGACACAATGTTAGAATTGGATTTGCAGATATACTTTTGGTCTTTACCGGAATGTGTGTGAGAAGAGCAATTAAAGAGCTCACGGTGAAGCATACAACTGAGACGCCTGCTAAACCTGATACCTATAAAATGGTTCTCGATGTAAGTTTTCAACTGGTATTGAGAAAGGAAACAAAAGAAACTTCGGAAGCGAATAAGAATCTTAGTTACCTTTCTCATCTCTGCTGAAACTTGTTCAGACCGCACCTTCCTTAGGTTAAACAGCAGACGCATTCCTAGAGAATAACATAAACAGGTTTGTGAACTTCTGCTACTAGATCACAAGCCTAATGGTCTCATTGTAGCAAGATCTATAAGATTAAAGAGCAGATGCATGCCTAGAGAACAAGAAAGAACATAATGGTCTCATTGTGGCAAGATAATGGTCACATTGTGAGTTTCTGCTACTACTACTACTACTAAATCACAAGCCTAATGGTCTCATTATGGCAATATAGATAAGATCATAGTAGCCTGTTAATCACTGACATAACTCTTAAACCAGAAAAGAACTGAAGCAATCACTCACCATAGAAGCATATTCCTCCTCCTGTGATCAGGATTATTGAAGCGAAAATATCTACATACACCTACACAGAAAGTGAACTTATAAGAACAACATAAAAAAGGAATTATCAACGTGTGATATATAACACAGACCTCAGCCAATAGTGAAGGATCAGCAGAGTTATCACCGGAAGCAATCCAGATAAGGATTGAAAATGATATCATCAAGATGAACACAAGAACAACCGCCTAGCAAAAGATAAACATTAACCGATGAACTTTGCAAGTGGTGGTTAATGCACAAAACCTAAGGTACTATCTCATACCACAACAACAAACTTCTGTCGAGTTCCAACATGAATCCCATGGAAAGAGCAACACTTTCTGCGGTCACTTGCACTCGAAGAACCTGCTTTGCTCTTGCTTTTCTCAAGCAACACTTGCTGGATAGTATTTTCTTCATCATCGTCATCCTCCTCCTCTCCATTTCCCTGATGGCAAACATCTACCCTATAACATTAAACAAGTATCAATCTCTTATCTGTAAACAAGCATTACATAATACGGTTAGACTGTACTAAGAAAGTATTGACAATATACGTACCAGAAAGAGAGAAGCAAGAGAAAAGTTGCAAGAAACAGAATCTTGGGAAACGCTGCAAGTATAATACGTTTCATCAGTGACTATATCAAAGGATAAATCAATAAAAAAACAGAAGTTTTACCCATAAGTAGGAAGCCGAATGCGTTGGACCAATGATGCCACCTTGTGCAGGTTGCTATAATCGTAGCCACGAAATAGATGAGAGAACCTGCCAACAGATAGAGTAGAGAGATCTTATTCACAGCCTCTCCATACTCAACCAAACTCTGTTAATGAATGTATTGAGGATTTACCAGTGTTTGAAGAACCAATCATAATATGAAGCACCTGCAGTTTCCATTGACGGTTGTGTAAGATACACACCATGACAAGTAACAAACACTATACCATTATTACAACACTAAAGTCGATCAGAAGACTTTACCTTTTGCCGTGTCCATCCAACTCGTTTATCCCGCCGGTGAAACCGAGTTAACTGAAAGCAGTAGGCACCCAAAGATATATCTTATAAGCCCAAACCAAACAAAGAGAGAAAGAATAAGACTTTTTTTTAATCACTCTCAAAGTCACTACATTCTACACTCATGCCTATAAGAAAGGTTTCCACTTTCTACTGAGAATCCGAATCAGATTCTGATACCATGAATCAAATCTCTCATTCTACACAAACACACACTACAAGTTATTCAAAGAGTTGACCTGAACTTAAAGGTCAACCACATCATCAACAACAACAACAACAGACACAGCTACTAAAATTCAATACACATCTCATCATGTCTTAAAGATACAAACTTCAGGACAATGCTTCACTTTCCCAACAGAACTAAACGGTCACACACAATCTAGCATTCAGGAACCAAAACAGACACTACAAGTTATTCAAAGAGTTGACCTGAAACCTAAAGGTCAACCACATCATCATCACCAACAACAACAAAACAACAGACACAGCTACTAAAACTCAATACACATCTCATCATGTCTTAAAAATACGAACTTCAAGACAATGCTTCACTTTCCCAACATAACCAGACGGTCACACACAATCCAACATTTAGAAACCAAATCGGGTTTGCAGGGAAAACAATAAAGGCGAAACCTTTGGATTCAAATTGACCTAGAATCATAATTCTCGAGAAGAGGAAGGAGTAAGAACCTGAAGGAATGCGATGAAAGCGAGAGCTCCATCGATTAAAGCGAGACAGAGATTGACGGCGATGAAGCTCGGAGCATAGCATTTAGCCTTATTCGATTCGAGAAGCGTCGCTAAGATCGTCATCTCTTCTCGATCCTCACCCCTGAGATCGAAAGGTCCGAGATTTTAGGTTTGTAGAGAGAGAGAGAGGATCAAAGAACACCGAGAGACAGATGGTTGTAGGAGATGGGTTGGGTCTGGTCTGTAAAAAATATAATTTTATTAATTTTAAGTGAAAAAACAAAATTAAAGTGGTACGGTGCATGAGAGACTCTAGAATATTACTTGCCGCCACAAAAGAAATCAATTTATATTTAGAAAATTTAATTTATAAGATTTAAGAGATCTAAATTTGTAATTTTTAAAATAAAATTTTAGATCATATCTCTCTATAATACTAAAATTTGTTATTACCTTGAAAGGATTTATTGCTATTATATATACATAAATAGATAAATTCGAAAATTTCAAATTAGTGGAATAAGTTTCAAATTTATCCTTGTTTTTAATTTCTCGTAATAATTGGATTTTAGTATGTGTAAACTATACTTTTCTACTCAACCATGTGAATATAATATTCAACTAAACTTATGTGTTAGTTAATTAATATATTAAGTTTAAGTATTACATATAATGTTTCCAAGAACAATTATGTTTGGTAAGTACACTAATTCGATTATGATCTTTGTTTAACAGCAATACATTATTGAAGGAATATCCTAAAGAATGCAAGAATCTGTTCTTCTTACTTCTACCTTGTTTGTACAGTTGCTTTTACTGGGGTTTCATCTATATAAATCCATAAATAAAGCTTATAAATTATAAAGTATAATAGAATATAATATATTATTATGTTGTGTTTGGACGTGCTAATTAAACTAATTTAGACAAAGTTATATTTATAGGTTTGATCCAACATTATCTTTAATAAAAAGTTAATAGAGTTTTATCCTAATAAATCCATAAAAAAAGCTTATAAATTGTAAAGTATGATAAAATATGATATATTTTTGTGTTGTGTTTAGAAGTGCCAATTAAACTAATTTAAACGAGGTTACCAAGCAAACGATATCCTCATTCGACCAATATTGAAAGAGTTCTCGGCCATATCTTTTATTATATTATATTAATTACCAAAAAAGGAAATAAGGTAAGATATGGAAAAGTTTATTTTTGATTAATAAAACCCTGATTAAAGGATCATGAACGTAAGAGATAAAGATCAAAGGAATAAGGAAAGTTACAACAACAATATGGAAAACCAAATCCCAATTACACTCGGAAGTGGAATTTTACCTTAGCATTATAAATCTGAGGCAATAGGGCAAAGCTTTCTACTACTAGAAACACACAAAGCCTTCGGAAGATTCATTAAGCTATCGTGTTGTCCAAGCAATCATCAACATCATGTCTTTGTCTTCAAGAGCCCTTCTCGTCGTTATGTGCTTTCTGCTCTTGTCGTGTCCACTCTTTGCATCAGCGACAACAACAACAACAGATCAAGCACTTCAGCCTCGATGCGAATCTCACATCTTCAGCAACGGAAAACACTATCGTTCTTGCAAGGATCTTCCCGTGTTAGACTCGTTTCTACACTTCACTTATGCTCGAGAAACCGGAGTTCTCGAAGTTGCTTACCGTCACGCCAATCTCGAGTCTTCTAGTTGGATCGCTTGGGCCATAAACCCCACGAAGAAAGGCATGTTAGGCGCTCAAGCTCTCGTGGCTTACCGTAACTCAACCTCTGGACTCATGCGTGCTTATACTTCATCCATCAACAGCTACTCTACTATGCTTCAAGAATCTCCTCTTAGCTTCCGTGTAACGCAAGTATCCGCTGAGTATCTTAATGGAGAGATGACGATATTTGCAACTATGGTGTTGCCTCCTAACACAACCGTTGTGAATCACTTGTGGCAAGACGGTCCGTTGAAGGGAGGAGATAGACTTGGGATGCACGCTATGAGTGGAGATCATCTCAAATCCATGTCTACTTTGGACTTACTTTCCGGACAAGTCACAGAGACAAAATCATCAGTTAATGGAAACATGTTGTTGGTCAAAAGAATCCATGGATTGATAAACACAGTGAGCTGGGGGATTCTCATGCCTATTGGAGTTATGGCTGCAAGATACATGAAGACCTACGAAACATTAGACCCCACATGGTTCTATGTACACGTTATTTGCCAACTTACTGGATATCTAGCCGGCTTACTCGGAGGTCTTGGAACAGCGATCTACATGGCATGGCATACCGGGATGAGAAGTACAACACATACCGTGATAGGGATCTTGATATTCTGTTTAGGGTTTTTGCAGATACTTGCGCTGAAAGCAAGACCGGGGAAAGATCATAAGTACAGAACATACTGGAACTGGTACCATCACACGGTGGGATACGTGGTGATTGTGCTGAGCGTGTACAACATATACAAAGGGTTTGTTATATTGCAACCAGGAAGTGGATGGAAGATTGCATACACCACCATCATATGTGTTATTGGAGCGTTTGCAATTGTGATGGAGATCTTGCAGTTCAAGAAGAGATGGGGTGACTTGTTTGTGAAGAAACAGGAAGACCTAGAAGAAGAAGCTAATCAAAGTGGTTTTGTGAAGGAGATCTTGAAGTTTAAGAAGAGATGGAGTGACAAGAAACCAGAAGACCTAGAAGCTAATCAAAGTGGTTCCACTGAAGTGGTCTAGTTTCATTACTTTTTCCATGTAGGTGTCTATAAATGTTGCTGTCTTTAGACAATTCGTGTTGGACAATTCTTTGTATTTTACGTGTAAGATGATTCAGTTCTGATTAATAAAAGTTGTTATAGTTGAATGATCAAACAAGAATTTAAATAGACATATAAAATAGATTTATGTAAAACTGAGCATATAATTAATCATTATCTTTTGCATTAGTGTATTGATTGTGAGCAAACTCAATATTATGCAACTTATTCAGTTATTTGTTTCGAGAATTTAAATGGACCAAACTGAACATATAAAATAGATTTACGTAAAACTGAGTCTAGTTAGCCATTATATTTTGCCATGTTTTGATTGAAGTCAGTGTGGTGTTGGAGAAACTCTTACTCGACTAGAGTTTTCTGAATAGTTGGACCCATGATATCATATTTGAATGGCTTTTCCATGTTTTGAGATATATAATAATTTCACCAAATACAAATAAATTCACAGTAAAATGCAAAAAGTTGTTATATCTAAATATTAACAAGTGATTTTAACTTAGTTTCGCATGTTTTAATTTTACTACTAAGCTTGGCAAAACTTTATTCACTTACTATACATAAGCAGCTTTTTGCTAGTTAGTTGTTTTATAACTTTTTAATTTTAGTTTAGACTAAAGGTAGAATATTATAAGCAAGAGAATTCATATCTGACTTTGAAGCTAAGCAGACTAATTTATTTTCAACTTGATCAATTTGAAACCTTTATCTGCTTTTTTGTCGACTTGAAACCATTTATCTAGAAGACATTTTATAGACAAAATGGTGTTTTCTAACCAAACTGAAGTGGAGATAGGCATAAGCTATAGTCTTTTAGTCCCATCAAGTGTATTCATCATAGTCATTAAAGATCCATCCGAACCCACTTAAAGACTTATGACACATCCTATTGTCTCTCTGGCAATGCAAAGCTTACTTTTGCATCTCCTTCGCAGCATCTATCTATAATTCTATCTTCGTCTTCAGCAACTTCAATAGTCATGCCATACTTCCATTTCATGGAGAGGGAGCTGATGGGTATATCACACGACGATATGTTCATATCATTAAAGACCTTATCTTTTATAACCCCTTTCAAACATCCCTAACTATCCAAGAAATACTGCAAATTACTCAACTTTGATCTCCGGTTTATTATCGGTTTTACAAAATATTATAAAGATAATTCATCTACCAATGTATATATTATTATTTTTGAGAAAATCTACCAATGTATATTAAAATATTTAAATATTCGCTTTGAAATATTCATATCTATAATTATTTAGTTATAAAAGATTATGTGTTGTGTCTTATTTAGCCGAAATTTTAATATGATCATCATTGCTTGCATTCATATATTGGTCAGAAGATGAAATTAATGATCCAACATGGCGACGACTTGTACCGACATGAGTTTGATCATGTGAATTTGAACATAGTTGAGTCCAATGCCATATTTAATTTATATAAAATATGGTATTTTTAGGGGTTTCATGAATAACGGCTTGAAGATGGTATGACTTTTTATGGGTTGCATGAATTACGTTTAAAGACGTGCATGTACATGTACATGTACAGTTAACTATTCGATTCAGAAAATAACGTTTCATTTATCATCTATACAGAAAAAAAAAATCCAATAGTATATATTAGTATATATATTACTCACACGTACGAATCTACCTATCAACCTGAACCTAGTCCACACAACTTGTAACATATAAATTTCTAACAAAAATAATAATAGCTTGTTGGGACCAAGTTATTTAACCAGTTTTTGTTTGTATAATTGTATATATGGCTGCAAATAAAACTTACCTTTGCTTGGTTGATGGCTTTCTATAGCTTCGAATCGACGCCATTACAATTTTGTCTCTTTCTTGGCAATAAAGTAAAATGAGGCCCAAAGACTTGAAGTAAATTGTCTTCTACTTTCGGTGGATGCTCTAGTCACAATTGCCCCCACATTAATATCTCAACTTGTAACTTGTATATTCGACAATTTTCATAAGTAATTCATCATAATACGTTCATTATCATTAGATCGGTAGAGATTCTATGCACTTTCAACGAACAAAATTATGCGATAAGGGTTCCAAAACTGAGCTAATGTGAAAGATAATGTGATAAGGATTCGAAAATTAACGTGAGCAGAATTATGGGTGGACCAATTATTGTGTGGTCCATGACAATGAATCACGACGGTCCCCCAAACATTATCACATCGTTAATATAAGTTTCTTTGGTTAGAAAATTTTTCATTTTCATCCAAATGTTAGTAGTCGGATAGTTCATGGCATTCTGCAATAATTTTAGGATTGTAGATATATAACCGTTGTCCTCAAATTACCCAAACGTGTGGCCAAGCGATAAAAATATCTAACTTTCCTTACGAATAACCGGGTCTAGCTGACACTGGTGATCAATTTTCCGAAGATTAATCAGCTGAGTCATAGTTCGCTAGATGTCCCGGACAAAATAAAAACTCATTTTCATATTGACACCGTCGGTTACTAGTCAACATGTGAATTAAATGCAATGTGGAAAATGCTTCATATCGGTTGTAATGAGACTGACAGAAATGAATTCAGATAATTAGTAAACCCTCTCATGTGTTTCCTAGTAGATGATGAACTTATAAGACCTTACTTAAAATACAGAGCTCTAATTATGGAAACCAGTTCACCATTTTTTTCTTCCACTACGTACTATTATCAGCTAAAAAGAAACATATGGTGTGTGTGTAGTTTGACCTAAACACCCCTTAATCATTGTCCAAGAGTGTTTCAGATAAGGTACAGATCAGTATCCACCACTAGAAATCGAGCAATAGATCTCTCACCTCCACACAGCATGATCCCAAGAGTTAGTGGGTCCCATTAACAATCAACTCCTTGTCTGAAAACTAGCCAACGTGTCGCTCATCCTGATTGTGGCTCAGTACTATTGCCCCCACCGAATCATTATCTCTCCCTCACTCGCTAGCTAGCTAGCTGTATTAACTCTCTCCCCTCTCTTGTCGCTTTCTGTCTGAACCTGGCAAGAACCTCTTATAGCCTCTCCTTTCTATCTCTAATACTCTCTTCTTCTGTTTCAACTTTCATTACTAGAGAGATAAAAACCTAGAGAGCTAGGACAGAGAGTCTTAGCTCTATTTTGTTACGTGTGAAGCAGAAAGCAGATAGTATATAGCTAAGAAGAAGATCTTCTCATCATTCAGAGGCTTCTAAATCTGGTAACTACTTTAAACGTTTTGGGGTTTTGAGATGTACTATATATGGAACTAGTTACTTTTTTATATGCCCTATTAAATCATTATCTCCTGAATTGCTGGAGATGGGATTTTGTTTAATTATAATTCTTTTAATTCTCTAATGATTAAACTATTGAGATTTGGAATAGTTTTTCAAAGTTTGATGATTGATTTCATCATCCTTTTATGGTCCTAATCTTAAAAGCTCCTGTTAAATATTATCTTAATCAACTATGTATCTAATCATTACTTTTTTTTATTTGGTTGCAAAAAAGTAAAGTATTATATTCTTATTTGGGGTATCTTCTGTACAGATCTGACATGGAACAACTGTTCTCTGATTGGAATTTTGAAGATAACTTTCACATGTCCTCTAATAAAAGATCAATCAGGTATGTATACAATCCATCCATGTATTTTATTCTAATTATCAGTTTCACTTTAAAATTCTAATCATAGTTACTTAAGTTGTATACATGTGTGATTATTCATGTTTTGAACAGACTAGAAGATGAACTAGTGGAGCTACTATGGAGAGATGGTCAAGTTGTCTTACAAAGCCAAGTTCGTAGAGAACCACCAGTCCAAGTCCAAACCCTCAAACATGATCAAACCCTACGAAAACCCAACAACACTTTCCTTGACAATCAAGAAACAATAGGAAAACCTAATGAAACTGTTCCTGGAGATCAAGAAACCGTCTCCTGGATCCAATACCCTCCTGAAGACATAGTTGACCCTTTCGAATCCGAGTTCTCCTCCCACTTGTTCTCTTCAATCGACCACCTTGATGGTCCAAATCATCCCAAGAAGCCGGCACTGACTATCAAAGAGACGGCTAAACCAATGGCTCCCCCTAAGTGTAGACCACCGGTTGTAAGTGTTGGACCGAGCCATTGTGGGAGCAACCAGTCTATGAATGATCATTTGGTGCCTCATCCTCCGGTTTCTATGAGTGATAGAAGCAAGAACGTTGAAGAAAGACTTGACACTTCGTCTGGTGGCTCGTCAGGTTGCAGCAAAGAAACTGAGAGTGGGAGAAGTGTAACCATTGGCCGTAAGAGAAAACATGTAATGGAGACTGATCAAGAATCATTGTCTCAGTCTGATGTGCGTCTCATGTCAACCGATGATCAAGCCATGGGTAACAAATCTAGCCAGCGGTCAGGATCTACTAGGAGAAGCCGTGCGGCTGAAGTTCATAATCTCTCAGAAAGGGTATGTACTTGTTACATTACATATTTAATTATGATAAATACACTAAAATAGTAATAAACACACATTTATATTCTAACATATTACACAATGAAAAAAATTCCTAAAATAGCATTAATTTAAATTAAAAACATTTTTATTTTACATTTCAGTTTAGTTTATGGTTTAATATTTAGAAGGAGGATTTAGTATTAAAATTTTAAGGTTTGAAGTAATTTAGTTATTTCACTTTTTATATAATGATATTTTGGAGACTTCTCCTTGTTTGTTATTTTGTCATAATATTTTTGTGTTGTCTAATGGACTTGTCTTTTAATTATTGTTTGTTTTAGCAACACCTATGTTTATAATAAGGTGTAATTCATATTTAAAGTTTTATATTCTGCTAATTTTTGTGATCTTGGTTTACTATAGAGAAGGAGAGATCGGATCAACGAGAGAATGAAAGCTCTTCAAGAACTCATACCTCATTGCAGCAAAGTAAATTCCTTTAAGACAAAGGATCTCAAAAGGTAATCAAGTGACTGAACATGGAGACTGATTAATTATATGTTATTGATCTTGCAGACTGATAAAGCGTCCATTTTGGATGAAGCCATTGATTACTTGAAAACACTTCAAATGCAACTCCAAGTGATGTGGATGGGAAGTGGAATGGCTGCAGCGGCTGCAGCAGCAGCTACGACTCCAATGATGTTCCCCGGTGTACAACCACCTCAGTACATTAATCAGATGGCTATGCAGAGCCAAATGCAAATGCCTCAGTTCCCGGTTATGAACCGACCCGCTGCACAAAGCCATCCCGGTTTAGTATGTCAAAACCCGGCCGTACAGTTTCAGATGCAAGCACAGAACCAAATGCTGTCGGAGCAGCTTGCTAGGTACATGGGTGGGTTTCCACCGATGCCGGCAACGACTCAGGTTAGTACAACGTTTTAAGAAAAAGAGTATTGTTATTAAGCCTAGGCATAAAAACCGAGAACCAAAAATCGAACCGGAACCGAACCAATAAAACTGAATCGAAACCGAACCGAAAATAAAAATAACCGAATGATTTCTATATTTTTATAATAAAAAAAAGAAACCGAATTGAAGTGGAACTGAAAATTTATTGAATATTAGTTGGTTCTTATAATTGTTATCCGAACCGAACCGAACATGAACGAAATTCCATAAGAATCGAATGATTCCTATATTTCTAGTACCGAAAAATAAAAAACCAAGAGAACCGAACCGGAACTGAACCGAAAATCTAACGACCATGCTGAATTGTTATTTAAATTTTTTGATGAATATCTGACGTGTAATGTTGAAACTACATGCAGACGCAAACAGTGCAACAACCAATGGACATGATGAGATTTGGGTCTACGGTGGGACAGCAAAGTCAACTGTCGACACCGGTTACCACCGACAGTCTTCGTATGGGTAAAACCGGCTGACGTGGAAATTATTTTTATTATCTACTTTTGGAGGCATAAACATGAAACTTAAGAAATGTATTATACGGTTTTACTAAAGTAGTACAGTCAAATTTAATAATTATGTGTTGAGAGAACAAAAAGATGTCATGTATCATCTATTTTTATTTTTTATATTTGGATGAGTTATAGGCATCAACATTATTAAGATGATAATGTGATTCTTTCCTCTTAATGAGCTGAAACTCAAAGGCTTCAATAAAAACAGCTTAAGAGGCTGAATTGGGTTGACAAGAAAAAGAGGGTGAATTGGGTTGACAAGAAAAAGAGGCTGAGTTGGGCCTAGAAAGACACTCTAACGGGCTTTTGTTTATATTCTACAAAATACAAATGAACTTTGTATTATAGTTTTGACCCAAAAGTTTGTATTATAAAAACTCTATAAATCAATAACATCAGCTATCATATATTAATTTAAAAAATTATTAACTTGTATATATCTTTTTAAAAAATAAAAAAAAATTTTGACAAAAAATAAAAAAAATATTTTATTTTATTTTATACGTATTAATTGATTTTTAAAATATATTATTCACATTAGGTTATTTATATTATTTGGTTTATATAACATATGCTTTATAAAATTAAATATGATTTTAATATTGTTTTTGAAGGCTATTTTTGTGACAAAAACTTCAAAACAAGTTATTTGAGAGATTTGCCCTAAAGATAATTTCATTAGGAATACAAACGATATAATGAACTATATAAAATGTATATATACAAAATTATTAATTTGTAATTTTAATAGTAATGTATATTACATATGATTTTCTCAAAATTATTATTTTATTGCGTGTCATATATCCAATTTAAAATTAATTTCGAATTGATTTATATTATTTATTATTACTTTTTACTATAGTTTAATAAAAATCGCAGACGCAACAAAAGAAATTGGAAAATGCTAACGTGATATACTCCATCACGATTCGTCCTCAACGCAACTATTTTTGTGTTTAAACAAAAAAAAAATTGAGTTAAAAAAGTTTATATCTTTGACAAGAAGTTTATAAATGCTCTAGAAATTGAAAAAGAAAGAAAGAAAAATATCAACTTTTAAAATTTTAATTTTAATTTGAAAGGATAAGAAGAATAGCTTTCTTCGTCCTCTTAGCTACTGCGACAGAGGAGAAAGCTACGAACTTTAGATGTCACAAACTGTAATTTTCAAGCCGTTCGTCTCAGTTCCATCAAGTAATCACAGGTTTCCTCTTCTCTCTTCCCTATCTTCTTCCTTACCTTTCTCGAACAGCTCTCAGCTCTGTTAGGTTCTAGACATGCTCTGTTCTAGACTCTGTTTCATCTTTCATTGACAAAGGAACCGCCTTTACGAGTTTCTTTGAAAAACCCGTGCTGGGTTTCGTTTAATTAAATCGATTGTGTAAGCTTAAGCTGTTTCATTTGCTGAAAGTCTCTCTGTGTTTATCTTTGTGTCAGAGAGAGGAAACTACAGAACAATATTATCAATGTTGGTGTTAAGATCCAAAACCGGTTCAGAGTTGTTTGTATGGGGATGCTCGCTCCAAGGAAATTCCTGCAAAAGAGGAGGAAGATAGAGGTTTTCAAAGATGCAGCAGACGAGGTGGATCAGAAGAGATGGAGAGGGCTAATGTTAGAGATTGAATCGTCTGGTTCTGCAGTTTCTGTCCTTAGGCAGTACAGAACTGATGGGGACCAAGGTCTTCCCAGAGACCTTGTTTTGGGTACTTTGGTTAGGTTTAAGCAGCTCAAGAAATGGAACCTCGTCAGTGAGGTATGGAGAATGAATGAATGAGAGTGAAACTTAAATGCTTTCAGAATCTTTCAATGTTTGATTGGCTGAACAAAGTTCATGAAGTTAGTCTTGAATCTTGGTAGAGAGATATTAGATGACCCATCTTAATCTAGTGTAGTATTGGTGCTGCTAAAAGGTGTGTTTGTTGGTTATTTAGACCTGAAGAGTTTCTCTTAGGACATGAATAAAGAACTGTGCTTACCAATGCTCAAAATATCGCTAGGCATTAGTTAGATGCTTTATATGAGATTACTTATTAGGCAGGCATCTAGACTGACTGAAAAAATTGTTTCGTTTAGGTGTCTTGACCAATTTTTAGAATACTGGTGGTTACTCTCAGTAGTGTGTGCTTACTCTTAGTAGTGTTAAGACTATTACAAGCTATTAGTTTTAACAGGAAAGTTGTTGGGTTATGTCTGATATTTTGTTTCTTTTTTGATTTCCAGATTCTTGAATGGCTTAGATACCAGAACTGGTGGAACTTTAGTGAAATGGACTTTCTGATGCTTATCACAGCTTATGGGAAGCTAGGAAACTTCAACGGAGCCGAAAGGGTTTTAAGCGTTCTGAGTAAGATGGGATCGAGTCCAAACGTGATTTCCTATACCGCTCTCATGGAATCTTATGGAAGAGGAGGCAAATGCAACAATGCTGAAGCCATATTCCGGAGGATGCAGTCTTCAGGGCCAGAGCCTTCTGCTGTAACTTATCAGATTATACTCAAGACGTTCGTTGAAGGGAACAAGTTTAAAGAAGCTGAAGAGGTTTTCGAGACTCTTTTAGATGAGAAGATATCTCCATTAAAGCCGGATCAGAAGATGTATCACATGATGATATACATGTACAAGAAGGCTGGAAACTATGAGAAAGCTAGAAAAGTATTTGCTTCAATGGCTGAGAAAGGTGTTCCACAGTCTACTGTTACTTACAATAGTCTTATGTCCTTTGAAACTAACTATAAAGAAGTTTCTAAGATCTATGACCAGGTGATCTGAATGGTCTTTTCTTATATAAGTATTGGCCTGTGATAGTAGTGATCTAATCCTTTTAAGTAAATGTTTAACTTTGCAGATGCAAAGATCTGGTATTCAACCTGACGTTGTAAGTTATGCTTTACTTATCAAAGCATATGGAAGAGCAAGAAGAGAGGAAGAAGCTCTATCTGTTTTTGAAGAGATGCTTGATGCTGGTGTAAGGTCAGTTTTTTTAGTCTCCAACAACTAGTTCTTGCTGAAGATTCAACAGAATGGTTTCTCTTCTGGATATATAATTGTTTTTATTTATCGTTTTATCAGGCCAACGCATAAAGCTTATAACATTTTGCTTGATGCATTTGCTATTTCTGGAATGGTGGAGCAAGCAAAGACTGTTTTTAAAAGCATGCGACGAGACAGGTAAAGAACTAGTTCTATCTTTTGTGTGAACCAATGTTCAAGAATCTCTACAAGAAATCTCTAAGGAGTGGTTGGATGTTTTATAGAGGATTATTGTTGAAGCGGGAGATTAGACTGACTTTTTGAACCTCTATACCAATTTTTGTTTAGATAGTTGTTTCGTTTAGATCCAATTTGCCGTCTAGGGGACGATTAGCTGCGACCTAAACCGATTTTTACAATACTAGTGTAGATTTTACAATATTAGTGTGAACTGACATGCTTCTATGGTTTAATATTGGTGACATGACATGATTCCCTTGCAGATTTTTGCCGGATCTCTGCTCTTACACAACTATGTTATCAGCGTATGTAAATGCTTCAGACATGGAGGGTGCTGAGAAATTCTTCAAGAGGATCAAAGTAGATGGTTTTGAACCAAATATAGTCACCTATGGGACAATGATAAAGGGTTATGCTAAAGCAAACGATCTTGATAAGATTATGGAGGTATATGAGAAAATGAGGTTAAGTGGCATCAAAGCGAATCAAACCATCTTAACAACTATCATGGATGCGTCTGGGAGGTGCAAGGATTTTGGAGTGCTCTTAGTTGGTACAAGGAGATGGAGAGTTGTGGAGTACCACCTGATCAGAAAGCTAAGAACGTGCTTTTATCATTGGCTTCAACTCAAGATGAGCTAGAGGAAGCTAAAGAACTTACTGGTCTCGTAGATGAGAAGACAACGGTCCTTGCTGGAGTCTACCAAACTGATGATGATGAAGACAACTATATCACTAGTGATGATGAAGATGAGGATGAAGATGAGGATGACTATGAAGACGATGATGATGGTGCAAGAGAAACTGTCTCGTTTGATAAGGCAGAAGAAGGGTCACAGACGGAAGAACTTGTGAGGTTATGAAAACTACTATATGTTTTGTTAATCATCAAATGCCTAAAGAAAGATTTTGCAGAAAGGGGACTTAGTAGGGTTGGTTGTCCATTATTTGTGTTTGTAGTTTACGAAATGAAATTGTTACTCAATCCTAAGACTCATTGGGTAGCTACCTCTTGATTTTCATTTGCATAAGTTTTGAAACTATGAGCTGCATTGTCCACCTGCAACAGATATACATAGTACAGGTAAGAACTTTGGCCTGTAGAGATAGAGAGCGAGAGGTTTGTGGTTGTTTCACCTGGGAAGTCCAGTTAGTTCTAAGTGTAAGAACAGCCACAGTTATGGTCTGAACTTTGAACTATGACTCCAGCAATCATCTATCCACCACCAGATCCCCTGTAATGAAATATCTCCTAAACCTTATGATATGTATAGATGTAAACAAAGAGAAAAAAAGAGTGAGCAAGATCATACTGCAAGTTCAAGACTGGTTTTAAAGCCAAGGACACAGCCAATAAGAAGACCAATGACATAGTAAGTAACAAGAGTCACATAAGCCACCACTGCCTACCATCCACTTCTAAGACCAATGAGATGGAGATCTTTGTTGAGGAGGATGAACCTACAGAGCTTAGAGTACCTGAAGTGGGTGACCTTATCCTGAAGATGATAGAAGACTACAACAATTTATCAAGCTGCAATGTCCAGCTCCTGGTGAGTGACTACTTGTCTAAGAAGTGGACTGCAAAAGGAAGCCTCTATAGAGCAAAACTTGCCTTATAGTTTTGTTTCCTTTCACACCAAACCAATCTCAAAACATTTGTTCTGTTTCATCTTTTATTTCTTGATGAATAATGCCGTAAATATGAAAATTCCATCCGAATATTTCTTTCTTTTATTCGAATGATTTACTATTGGTTAAGCTTAATTATATACTGCTCATAGTATATGCTTTAAGTTGAGGGATGTGTTATATGTTACGTTGAACATGAATAATGTGTGAAGCGTGATAAACATTTTATATCTTAATAATCTAATCATTCATATACAGAGTAACTCTTTGGCCACGGCTTCTGTAACTGAATCTATTAATCTGTAAAAATATCCGAAAAGATTATGTTATGCAATATCTTTTGATATTGTGTATAATCCAAACCGAATATCTCAAATAAAAAACTGAAAATTTTGAAAACTAGTAAGAATCCAAAAAATATGAGAATCCAGAAAATAAAATGTGAATAAAATACATAGATTCAAATTAGTATGATATTCAAAACATAAATAAACATTTTTAATATTAACTTTAGTATTTGGCTATACATTGTTTAAGCTTACATAATGTCTATTAAATTTTTTGCTTTATCTTAAGTGATTTTGTTGTAGTTATTCGCATTTTTTGGGGTAAACTATTTGATTTTATACATGTAAAAAGATTTGAAGTCATCCGAATTTTTTTTAAATATCTGAAACAATCCAAAACCTCAAATCCAAATGGTATCCGAGCCCAAATGGTTCTAGAACGATCATGTACCGATATATAATAAAACTCGAAAAGATTACCAAAAACCTAAACCGAACCAAACCGAATGAAAACTCAAAGACCAATGCGTAGTAAATGTGATCAGTGGCCACAGGGTCCAAACTAAACCGTTTCAGACCAATAGAATTAAAAAGCTTAACCAAAATCGATTCGTTGACTTAATTAAGAAAACAACAAACTAATCTGAAGATATGCTTTTACCGATTTTGCCCCAAAAGGTTTTATATATACAATTCGAACCCTATTCTTCACTAAGCGCGTTTATGCCAGAGGAAGGTTCTGTTGAGATACGCGAAATCGAGGAAGAAGCGGCAGAGATCACCACAACCATCGCCGCGAATCTCTGATCAATAGCGATGGGGAAGGGGCCGTTATCGTTCCGCCGTCTTTCGAGCATCCGCCGCCGGAAGAAAGGTTCATCGGTGAAGGATGATCCAAACCAAACATCTAATCCTTCGTCTCCGCCGCCTCCTTCTCCGATCAACGCGGGAGGATCGGTTGTGGCAGGTACGACGGGGAAGGTGAAGAAGAAAGCTGGAGGAGCGAGGCTGTGGATGAGGTTTGATCGGACTGGTGCGATGGAAGTGGTGGAATGCGATAAGAGCACTATCATTAAACGATCCTCTGTTCCAGCTAGGGATTTGAGGATTCTCGGCCCTGTGTTCTCTCAATCCTCGAATATTCTCGGTATACAATTCGAATCACCAGTGTTCAAAGAACTATAGTTAGGCGTTTTATAGAGGATTATCACTAGGCGGCCGCTTAAACCCCAAATAGATCAGGTTTTAGAAAAATCGTTTAGCTTATAACCAATGTTTAAGAGATCGTTAAGTGTTTTCGAGAGGATTATTGTTTAGGAGAGTGACTTAGGTAATGGTTAAGTGTTTTCTAGAGAATTATTGTTTAGAAGGGCGACTTAGGTAATGGCTAAGTGTTTTCTAGAGAATTATTGTTTAGGAGGGCGACTTAGGTAATGGTTAAGTGTTTTCTAGAGGATTATTGTTTAGGAAGGCGACTTAGGTAATGGTTAAGTGTTTTCTAGAGGATTAATGTTTAGGAGGACGACTTAGACTGAATTTTTGAACTTTGGCTTACAAAGTCACCCTATTTGCTGCTTAGGCGGACCACTAGGCGGCATCTAGACTGATTTTTAGAACACTGCTTATGCTTATAGCCGATTTGCCAAAGGGCACATTAGACCTACCTACACGCCGTCTAGGCCTGTTTTTTAGAATACATTAATCATTGTTAGGGCTGATCTGAGATTTATGGGAGGTTTAAACAATTACAGAATGAAAACTAATTGATCAGTACATATACCTTTCGTAATCAGTTTGAAGTTTGAATGATTAAATCTGGAGGCCGAGATGAATGTTTCATCTCGCTATATGTCCATGATCATTTTTTTGTTTTGGTATATATGTTTCTATTGTAGTTTTTTTTAGCTTGTGTGTTTACTGTGTAGCTGAGGGAGAAAGCTTATTGTTGTTAACTTAGAGGATTGTTTGTTTGTTTGGGTATATATGTTTCTATTGTAGTTTCTTTAGCTTTGTGTGTTTTGTTGTGTAGCGAGGGAGAAAGCTATTGTTGTTAATCTAGAGGTCATAAAGGCGATAGTTACTGCAGAAGAAGTGCTTCTCTTGGATCCACTCCGTCCTGAAGTTCTACCGTTTATCGACCGGCTTAAGCAACAGTTTCCTCAGAGGAATGCATTGGAAGCTACTCCAAATGTGCAGACTTTACTTGATCCAGAAGCTGGAGAGGGGTTGCAGAGTGAGCTTCCTTTTGAATTTCAGGTCCTTGAGATGGCTCTGGAGGCTGTTTGTTCAATTGTTGATAGCAGTGTGGCAGCACTTGAGACAGATGCGTGGCCTGTTCTTGATGAACTGACCAAGAATGTCAGTACTGAGAATCTTGAATATGTTCGAAGCTTGAAGAGTAATCTCACTCGCTTGCTAGCCCGTGTTCAAAAGGTATTCTTTTTAGAATTTTGTATTATAATGTTGAAACATGACGCTTGGTTGGTACATTATTCAGGTGAGAGATGAACTCGAGCATTTGTTAGATGACAATGAAGACATGGCAGACTTGTACTTAACAAGAAAATGGATCCAGAACCAGCAAGCCGAGGCACTACTTGAAGGGACAGTATCTGTTCCTCCACCACATAACACATCAAATCTTCACCGTCTCACATCAAACAGAAGCGCGAGCATGGTCACAAGCAATATGGACGAAGACGACGTGGAGGATCTGGAGATGTTGTTGGAAGCATACTTCATGCAACTAGAGGGTATGCGAAACAAGATTCTCACCGTGAGAGAGTACATCGACGACACGGAAGACTACGTGAACATACAACTGGACAATCAACGTAACCAGCTGATCCAGCTGCAGCTGATTCTGACCATGGCGTCGTTTGCGATAACTGCAGAGACATTGTTGGCCAGCTTGTTCGGGATGAACATACCATGTCCGTTGTATAACATGAATGGCATCTTCTGGTACTTTGTGTGGAGTATCACTGCGTTTTGCTTTGTGCTTTTCATGGTCGTTCTTGGTTACGCCAGGTGGAAGAAGCTGCTTGGCTCATAATCTCTCTCTCTATGGATTCTAATGTAATAAAACCCCTTAAGACATGTTAGGTTTTTAATAAAAGTTAATTTGGCTAGAGATGATAACTCGTTGTCTCTCTTCTTATATGCTTATATCTACTGATTATGTTGTCGTTGTTCTTTGTCTTCCTTTAGTTAGCTTTGCCACTTGAATATTAAGAACAGACCAAACTGAACAAAGTTCTTTTAAACAAGAATCAGAAGTAGAGTTTTGACCCACTTTATTACAAGGAACCTGGCTTTAGGAAGCTTACATCACAGTTAAATAACTCACTATAGTATTCCATAGCCATCTCAACAAGTTCAAACATTCCAGGGACTTCCATGAATCTGTAACTTCTTCAATGGACAAGATACGAGCGAACGACCTTTGTCCTCCCGAGAAATGCAGTCACAATCATCTGTCACGTAGTGTATTAGACCTTGAAAGCAGAACCGAGAGAACCTACTTCACTTATCTATTAGAGACTCTTGTCATCAAGGTAATATATTATCAGAACAAAACATACGAATTCGCACCCGAAACAAGCCGAGTCTGTTTGCGAGTGCTTGAAAGGATACTCTTGTCTATTGTCATGTTACGTGAAGGTCCTAGAGATAGACTCGTATGGGAAAAGTATTGTAGAGCTAGGGCAGTTGCATCGTGAACTGATATAGAATGAGGGTAAAAGAGGTTTGAAATCTTTGTTGTCTCTATTTTTCTAGAGAATAAAAATTTTATAGTGGTTAGTATGATGATTTAAATAATATATAAATTTTTATTTAATTTAGTTTTTAAAACATTAGAGACAGATGTCTATGTACCAAGAACAAAGTCTTGCATACATTAGTAAACATATAGAAATTAGTTAGATATTATAAACAATTATAAAAAGAATAAACTTCAGTGTATAGAACATTTACAGAAAAACTCAATATTTTTATAGGGATTAATCCACAATGTTTTAGAAAAATTCAAAAAATATGATACTCTTATTTTAATGCATATTTGCATCGTGTACTGATACATGATGATGGTCAAAGAGATTTGGAACCTTTGTTGTCTCTCGTTCTCTAGAAAATGTATATTTCATAGTGGTTAGTCCATTTATTTAGGTTATATATAAAGTTTTATTAAATTAAATGTTAAAAAAATAAAAATGATGTCCATCTAAGATGAATAATTTATTTGCATATATTAATATAAATGTCGAATGTGGTTATAAAATTTTAAACAACACTAAAGAGGATAAAATTCAGTATATAGAGAATTTACCGAAAAACTCAATATTTTCATAAGGGTTAACCTACAAATTTTGAGAAAATTTCAAAAAATATGACAATATTTTTAATGCATAGTTGCATCGTTAACTGATATAGGATGATGGTAAAAGAGGATTGAAAACTTTGTCGTCTCTGTTTCTCTAGAGAATAGAGATTTCATAAAGGTTAGTATACTTATTTAGATAGTTTATAAATTTTTATTTAATTTAATAGTTAAAACATTAGAGATTATGTCTATGTACCATGAATTTTTTTTGCATATATTAATATACATATAGAAGGTTGTTAGAAATCTTAAGCAATTATAAAGAGAATAAATTTCAGTGTATAGAACATTTACAAAAAAACTCAATATCTCTGTAGGGGTTAACCCACAGTTTTTTAGAAAAATTCAAATAATATGATACTTTTGTTTTAATGCATAGTTGCATCGTGTACTAATATAGGATGATGATCAAAGATGTTTGGCACCTTTGTTTTCTCCGTTTCTCTAGAGAATAGAAATTTCATAGTGGTTAGTCCATTGATTTAGGTAATATATGAAGTTTTATTAAAATAATTGTTAAAATTTTAGAAACGATGTCCATGTACACTGAATAAATTTTTTGCATACATTATTATAAATGTAGAATATGGTTAGAAAAATTTAAACAACACTAAAAAGGGAAAAAATCAGCATATAGAGAATTTACCGAAAAACTTAATATTTTCATAGGGGTTAACCTACTAATTTTGAAAAAATTAAAAAAATATGACAATATTTTGTAATGCATAGTTGCATTGTGAACTGATATAGGATGATGGTAAAAGAGGTTTGAAACCTTTGTCGTCGATATATTTCTCTAGAGAATAAAGATTTCATAGTGGTTAGTATGCTGATTTAGATAGTATATAAATTTTTATTTAATTTAATTGTTAAAATATTAGAGATGATGTCTATGTACCATTAACAAAGTATTTCATATATTAATATACAGATAGAAATTAGTTAGAAATTTTAAACAATTATAAAGAGAATAAACTTCAGTATATAGAACATATACATAAAAACTCAATATTTTCGTAGGGGTTAACCCACAATTTTTTAGAAAAATTCAGAAAATATTATACTTTTGTTTTAATGCATATTTGTATCGTGTACTCATACATTATGATGGTCAAAGAGGTTTGGAACTTTTGTTGTCTCCGGTTCTCTAGAAAATGTATATTGCATAGTGGTTAGTCTATTTATTTAGGTTATATATGAAGTTTTATTAAATTAAATGTTAAAAAATAGAAAAAAGTCCATGTAAGATGAATAAAAGTTTTTCATACATTAATATAAATGTCGAATGTAGTTAGAAAAATTTAGACATCACTATAGAGGATAAAATTCAGTATATAGAGAATTTACCGAAAAACTCAATATTTTCATAGGGGTTAACCTACAAATTTTGTAAAACTTTTAAAAAATATGATAATATTTTTAATGCATAGTTGCATCATGAACTGAAATAGGATGATGGTCAAAGAGGTTTGAAACCTTTGTCGTCTTTGTTTCTCTAGAGATCAGAGATTTCATAAGAGTTAATATACTTATTTAGATAGTATATAAATTTTTATTTAATTTAAGTGTTAAAACATTAGAGACTATGTCTATGTACCATGAAAAAAGTATTTCATACATTATTATACAAATAGAAAGTATTTAGAAATTTTAAACAATTATAAAGAGAATAAACTTCAGTGTATAGAACATTTTTAGAAAAATTCAATATTTCGGTAGAGGTTAACACACGGTTTTTAGAAAATTTCAAAAAATTTGATACTCTTGTTTTAATACATATTTTCATGGTATACTGATATAAGATGATGATCAAAGAGGTTTGGCACCTTTGTTTTCTCTGTTTCTCTAGAGAATAGAAATTTCATAATGGTTAGTCCATTGATTTAGGTAATATATAAAGTTTTATTAAATTAATTGTTAAAATTTTAGAAACGATGTACATGCAAGATGAATAAAAGTTTTGCATGCATTAATATAAATATAGAATGTGGTTCTATAAATTTAAACAATACTAAAGAGGATAAAATTCAGTATATAGAGAGTTTACCGAAAAACTCAATATTTTCATAGGGGTTAACTTACAAATTTTGAGAAAATTTCAAAAAATATGATAATATTTTTAATGCATAGTTGCATCGTGAACTGCCATAGGATGATGGTCAAAGATGTTTGAAACCTTTGTCGTCTCTGTTTCTTTAGAGAATAGAGATTTCATAGTGGTTAGTACACTGATTTAGATAGTATAAAAATTTATTTAATTTAATTGTTAAAACATTAGAGACGATGTCTATGTACCATGAACAAATTCTTTCATATATTAATATACAGATAGAAATTAGTTAGAAATTTTAAACAATTATAAAAAGAATAAATTTCAGTATATAGAACATTTACAGAAAACTCAATATTTTCGTAGGGGTTAACCAACAATTTTTTAGAAAAATTAAAAAATATAATATTTTTGTTTTAATGCATATTTGTATCGTGTACTAATACATGATGATGGTCAAAGAGGTTTGGAATTTTTGTTGTCTCTGGTTCTCTATAAAATGTATATTTCATAGTGGTTAGTCCATTTATTTAGGTTATATATGAAGTTTTATTAAATTAAATGTTAAAAAAATAGAAACGATGTCCATATAAGATGAATAAAAGTTTTTCATACATTAATATAAATGTCGAATGTGGTTAGAAAAATTTAAACAACACTAAAGAGGATAAAAATCAGTTTATAGAGAATTTACCGAAAAACTCATTATTTTTATAGGGGTTAACTTACAAATTTTGAAAAACTTTCAAAAAATATGACAATATATTTTAATGCATAGTTGCATCATAAACTGAAATAGTATGATGGTCAAAGAGGTTTGAAACTTTTGTCATCTCTATTTCTCTAGAGAATAGATATTTCATAGTGGTTAGTATGCTTATTTAGATAGTATATAAAATTTTATTTAATTTAATTGTTAAAACATTAGAGACTATGTCTATGTATCATGAAAAAGTCTTGCATACATTAATATATAGATAGAAAGTATTTAGAAATTTTAAACAATAATAAAGAGAATAAACTTCAGTGTATAAAACATTTACAAAAAAAACTCAATATTTCTGTAGAGGTTAACCCACAGTTTTTAGAAAAATTCAGAAAAATTTGATACTCTTGTTTTAATGCATAGTTTTATCGTATACTGATATAGGATGATGATCAAAAAGGTTTTCACCTTTGTTTTCTCCGTTTCTCTGGAGAATAGAAATTTCATAGTGGTTAGTCCATTGATTTAGGTAATATATGAAGATTTATTAAATTAATTGTTAAAATTTTAGAAAAGATGTCCATGTACGATGAATAAAAGCTTTGCATGCATTAATATAAATATAGAATGTGGTTATAAAAATTTAAACAATACTAAAAAATATAAAATTCAGTATATAGAGAGTTTACCAAAAAACTCTATATTTTCATAGGGGTTAACTTACAAATTTTGAGAATATTTCAAAAATATGACATTATTTTTAATGCATAGTTGCATCGTGAAATGTCATAGGATGATGGTAAAAGAGGTTTGAAACCTTTGTCGTCTCTGTTTCTTCTCAGAATGGAGATTTCATAATGGTTAGTCTACTGATATAGATAATATATAAGTTTTTAGTTAATTTAATTCTTCAAACATTAGAGACGATGTCTATGTACAATGAACAAAGTCTTGCATACATTAATATACAGATAAAAATTAGTTAGAGTTTTTAAGCAATTATAAAGAGAATAAACTTCAGTGTATAGAACATTTACAAAAAACTAAATATTTTCGTAGGGGTTAACGCACAGTTTTTTTAGGAAAATTCAAAGATATGATACTTTTCTTTTAATGCATAGTTGCATCGTGTACTGATATGGGATGATTGTCAAAGAGGTTTGGAACCTTTGTTGTCTTAGGTTCTCTAGAAAATGTATATTTCATAGTGGTTAGTCCATTTATTTAGGTTGTATATGAAGTTTAGTTAAATTAAATGTTAAAACAAATAGAAACGTTGTCCATGTATTTTGCATACATTAATATAAATGTAGAATGTGGTTAGAAAAATTTAAACAAAATTAAAGAAGATACAATTCATTATATAGAAAATTTACCGAAAAACTCAATATTTTCATAGGGGTTAAACCTACAAATTATGAGAAAATTTCAAAAAATATGAAAATATTTTTTAATGCATAGTTGTATCGTGAACTGATATAAAATGATGGTAAAAGAGGTTTGAAACCTTTTTTGTCTCTATTTCTCTAGAGAATAGACATTTCATAATGGTTAGTATGCTGATTTAGGTAGCATATAAATTTTTATTTAATTTAATTTTTAAAACATTAGAAACAATGTCAATGTACCAAGAACATAGTCCTGCATACATTAGTAAACAGATAGCAATTAGTTAGAAATTATAAACAATTATATAGAGAATAAACTTCGGCGTATAGAAAATTTACAGAAATTTACAGAAAACTCAATATTATCGTAGGGGTTTATCCACAGTTTTTTAGAAAAATTCAAAAAATATGATACTCTTATTTTAATGCATATTTGCATCGTGTACTGATACGTGATGAAGGTCAAAGAGGTTTGGAACCTTTGTTGTCTCCGATTCTATGAAAAATCTATATTTCATAGGGGTTAACCTACAAATTTTGAGAATTTTTTAAAATAATGACAGTCATGTTTTTAATGCATAGTTGCATCGTGAAGATATAAGATGATGGTAAAAGAGGTTTGGAACCTTTGTCATCTTTATATTTCTAGAGAATAAAGATTTCATAATTGTTACTATGCTGATTTAGATAGTATATAAAATTTTATTTAATTTAATTGTTAAAATATTAGAGACGATGTCTATGTACCATAAACAAAGTCTTTCATATATTAATATACATATAGAAATTATTTAGAAATTTTAAACAATTATAAAGAGAATAAACTTCAGTATATAGAACATTTAGAGAAAAATTCAATATTTTCATAGGGGTTAACCAACAATTTTTTTATAAAAATTCAAAAAATATGATACTTTTGTTTTAATGCATATTTTTTCGTGTACTGATACATGATGATGATCAAAGAGGTTTGGAACTTTTGTTGTCTCTGGTTCTCTAGAAAATATATATTAAATAGTGGTTAGTCCATTTATTTAGGTTATATATGAAGTTTTATTAAATTAAATGTTAAAAAATAGAAACAATGTCCATGTAAGATGAATAAAAGTTTCTCATACATTAATATAAATTTTAAATGTGGTTAGAAAAATTTAAACAACACTAAAGAGGATAAACTTCAGTATATAGAGAATTTATCGAAAAACTCAATATTTTCATAGGGGTTAACCTACAAATTTTTAAAAACTTTCAAAAATATGATAATATTTTTAATGCATAAATTCATCATGAACTGAAATAGGACGATGGTCGAAGAGGTTTGAAACCTTTGTCGTCTCTATTTCTCTAGAGAATAGAGATTTCATAGTGGTTAGTATGCTTATTTAGATAGTATATAAATTTTTATTTAATTTAATTGTTAAAACATTAGAGACTATGTCTATGTACCATGAAAAAAGTCTTGCATACATTAATATACAGATTGAAATTATTTAGAAATTTTAAACAATTATAAAGAGAATAAACTTCATTTTATAGAACATTTACAGAAAAACTCAATATTTCTGTAGAGGTTAACCCACAATTTTTAGAAAAATTCAAAAAAATTGATACTCTTGTTTTATTGCATATTTTCATCGTATACTGATATAAGATGATGATCAAAGAGGTTTGACACCTTTGTTTTCACCGTTTCACTAGAGAATATAAATTTCATAGGGGTTAGTCCATTGATTTAGGTAATATATGAAGTTTTATTAAAATAATTATTAAAATTTTAAAAAGGATGTCCATGTATGCTGAATAAAAGTTTTGCATACATTAATATAAATATAGAATGTGGTTAGAAAATTTTAAACAACACTAAAAATGATAAAATTCAGTATATAGAGAATTTACCGAAAAACTCAATATTTTTATAGGGGTTAACCTACAAATTTTGAGAAAATTTAAAAAAATATGAGAATGTTTTTTAATGCATAGTTCCATCGTTAACTGATATAGGATGACGGTAAAAGAGGTTTGAAACCTTTGTCGTCTCTATTTCTCTAGAGAATAAAGATTTCATAGTGGTTAGTATGTTGATTTAGATAATATATAAATTTTTATTTATTTTAATTGTTAAAATATTAGAGACGATGTCTACGTACCATGAACAAAATCTTTCATACATTAATATACAGATAAAAATTAGTTAGAAATTTTAAGCAATTATAAACAGAATAAACTTCAGTGTATAGAACATTTTCAGAAAAACTAAATATTTTTCGTAGTTTTTTAAGAAAAATTCAAAAATATGATACTCTTGTTTTAATGCATAGTTGCATCATGTATTGATATAGTATGATGGTCAAAGAGGTTTGGAACCTTTGTTGTCTCCGGTTCTCTAGAAAATGTATATTTCATAGTGGTTAGTCCATTTATTTAGGTTAAATATGAAGTTTAGTTAAATTAAATGTTAAAAATTAGAAACGATGTCCATGTACGATGAATAAAAGTTTTGCATACATTAATATAAATTTAGAATGTGGTTATAAAAATTTAAACAACACTAAAGAAGTTAAAATTCAGTATATAGAGAATTTACCGAAAACTCAATACTTTCATAGGGTATTAACCTACAAATTATGATAAAATTTCAAAAAATAGGAAAATATTTTTTAATGCATAGTTGCATCATGAACTGATATAGAATGATGGTAAAAGAGGTTTGAAAACTTTGTCGTCTCTATTTCTCTAGAGAATAGAGATTTCATAGTGGTTAGTATGCTGATTTAGATAGTATATAAATTTTTATTTAATTTAATTTTTAAAACATTAGAGACGATGTCTATGTACCATGAACAAAGTCTTGCATACATTAGTATACATATAGAAATTAGTTAGAAATTATAAAGAGAGTAAACTTCAGTGTATAGAACATTTACATAAAAACTTAATATTTTCGTTAGGATCCACAGTTTTTTAGAAAAATTCAAAAATATGATACTCTTATTTTAATGCATTTTTGCATCATGTACTGATACATGATGATGGTCAAAGAGGTTTGGAACCTTTGTTGTCTCCAGTTCTATAGAAAATGTATATTTCATAGTTGTTAGTCCATTTATTTAGGTTATATATGAAGTTTAATTAAATTAAATGTTAAAAAATAGAAACGATGTTCATCTAAGATGAATAAAAGTCTTGCCTACATTAATATAAATGTTAAATGTGGTTATAAATATTTAAACAATACTAAAGAGGATAAAATCCAGTATATAGAGAATTTATCGAAAACTTTTCGTAGGGGTTAACTTACAAATTTTGAGAAATTTTTAAAAAATATGACAATATTTTTTAATGCATAGTTGAGTCATGAACTACTATAGGATGATGGTAAAAGAAGTTTGAAACCTTTAGCGTCTCTATTTTTCTAGAGAATAGAGGTTTCATAATAGTTAGTATGCTTATTTAGATAGTTTATAAATTTCTATTTAATTTAATTGTTAAAACATTAGAGATTATGTCTATGTACCATGAAATGTTTTTTTTGCATATATTAATATACAGATAGAAAGTAGTTAGAAATTTTAAACAATTATAAAGAGATAAACTTTAGTGTATAGAACATTTATAGAAAAACTCAATATTTCTATAGAGGTTAACCCATAGTTTTTAGAAAAATTCAAAAAATATGATACTTTTGTTTTAATGCATAGTTGCATTGTGTATTGAAATAGGATGATAATCAAAGAGGTTCGGCACCTTTGTTTTCTCCGTTTCTCTAGAGAATATAAATTTCATAGGGGTTAGTCCATTGATTTAGGTAATATATGAAGTTTTATTAAAATAATTATTAAAATTTTAGAGACGATGTCCATGTATGTTGAATAAAAGTTTTGCATACATTAATATAAATGTAGAATTTGGTTAGAAAAATTTAAACAACACTAAAAACGATAAAATTCAGTATATAGAGAATTTACCGAAAAACTCAATATTTTCATAGGGGTTAACCTACAAATTATGAGAAATTTTCAAAAAATACGAAAATATTTTTAATGCATATTTGTATCGTGAACTGATATAGGATGATGGTAAAAGAGGTTTGAAACCTTTGTCGTCTCTATTTTTTTAGAGAATAAATATTTTATAGTGATTAGTATGTTGAGTTAGATAGTATATAAATTTTTATTTAATTTAATTGTTAAAATATTAGAAACGATGTCTATTTACCATGAACAAAGTCTTTCGTATACTAATATACAGACATAAATTAGTTAGAAATTTTAAACAATTATAAAGAGAATAAACTTCAGTATATAGAACATTTACAGAAAAAACTTAATATTTTCGTAGGGGTTAACCCACAGTTTTTTTAGAAAAATTCAAAAAATATGATAGTTTTGTTTTAATGCATATTTGCATAGTGTATTGATACATTATGATGGTCAAAGAGGTTTGGAACTTTTGTTGTCTCCAGTTCTCTAGAAAATGTATATTTTATTGTGGTTAGTCGATTTATTTAGATTATATATGAAGTTTTATTATATTAAATTTTAAAAAAATAGAAACGATGCCTATGTACGATGAATACATTTTTTTATATATTAATATAAATTTAGAATGTGGTTAGAAAAATTTAAACAACACTAAAGAGGATAATATTAAGTATATAGAGAATTTACCGAAAATTCTATATTTTCATTAACCAACAAATTTTGAAAATATTTCAAAAAATATGACAATATTTTTTAATGCACAGTTTCATCGTAAACTAACATAGGATGATGGTAAAAGAGGTTTGAAACTTTTGTCAACCCTGTTTGTTTGGAGAATAGAGATTTCATAGTGGTTAATATGCTGATTTAGATAGTATAAAAGTTTTATTTAATTTAATTGTTAAAACATTAGAGACGATGTCTATTTACCATGAACAAAGTCTTTCATATATTAATATAAAGATAGAAATTAGTTAGAAGTTTTAAACAATTATAAAGAGAATAAACTTCAGTATATAGAATATTTACATAAAAACTCAATATTTTCGTAGGGGTTAACCCACAATTTTTTAGAAAAATCCGAAAATATGATACTTTTGTTTTAATGCATATTTGTTTTGTGTACTGATACGTGATGATGGTCAAAGAGGTTTGAAACTTTTGTTGTCTCCGGTTCTCTAGAAAATATATATTTCATAGTGGTTAGTCCATTTATTTAGGTTATATATGAAGTTTAATTAAATTAAATGTTAAAAAAATAGAAACGATGTCCATGTAAGATGAATAAAAGTTTTTCATACATTAATATAAATGTCGAATGTGGTTATAAAAATTTAAACAACACTAAAGGAGATAAAATTCAGTATATAGAAAATTTATTTAAAAACTCAATATTTTCATAGGGGTTAACCTACAAATTTTGAAAAACTTTCGAAAAATATGATACTTTTGTTTTAATGCATATTTGTATCGTGTACTGATACATGATGATGGTCAAAGAGGTTTGAAACTCTTGTTGTCTCCGGTTCTTTAGAAAATATATATTTCATAGTGGTTAGTCCATTTATTTAGGTTATATATGAAGTTTAATTAAATCAAATGTTAAAAAATAGAAACGATGTCCATGTAAGATGAATAAAAGTTTTTCATACATTAATATAAATGTCGAATGTGGTTTTAAAAATTTAAACAACACTAAAGGGGATAATATTAAGTATATAGAGAATTTACCAAAAAACTCTATATTTTCTAACCACATTCTAAACAACACTAAATTTATAAATTGGTTAGAAAAATTTAAACAACACTAAAGAGGATAATATTAAGTATATAGAGAATTTACCGAAAAACTCTGTATTTTCATTAACCTACAAATTTTGAGAATATTTCAAAAAATATGACAATATTTTTTAATGCACAGTTTCATCGTAAACTGACATAGGATGATGGTCAAAGAGGTTTGAACCTTTTGTCGTCTTTGTTTCTTTGGAGAATAGAGTTTTCATATTGGTTAATATGCTGATTTAGATAGTATAAAAGTTTTATTTAATTTAATTGTTAAAACATTAGAGACGATGTCTATGTACCATGAACAAAGTCTTTCATATATTAATATACAGATAGAAATTAGTTAGAAGTTTTAAACAATTATAAAGATAATAAATTTCAGTATATAGAACATTTACATAAAAACTCAATATTTTCGTAGGGGTTAACCCACAATTTTTTAGAAAAATTCGAAAATATGATACTTTTGTTTTAATGCATATTTGTATCGTGTACTGATACATGATGATGGTCGGTTTGAAACTTTTGTTGTCTCCGGTTCTCTAGAAAATATATATTTCCTAGTGGTTAGTATATTTATTTAGGTTATATATGAAGTTTAATTAAATTAAATGTTAAAAAATAGAAACGATGTCCATGTAAGATTAATAAAAGTTTTTCATAAATTAATATGGTTATAAAAATTTAAACAACACTAAAGGGGATTAAATTCAGTATATAGAAAATTTATTGAAAAAACTCAATATTTTCATAGAGGTTAACCTACAAATTTTGAAAAACTTTCAAAAAATACGATAATATTTTTAATGCATAGTTGCGTCATGAACTGAAATAGGATGATGGTCAAAGAGGTTTGAAATCTTTAGTATGCTGATGGTCTCTATTTCTTTAGTTTGCATAGAGATTTCATAGTGGTTAGTATGCTGATGGTCTCTATTTCTCTTGAGAATAGAAATTTATAGTTAATTTAATTGTTCAAACTTTAGAGACGATGTCTATGGACTATGAACAAAGTCTTGCATACATTAATATACAGATAAAAATTAGTTAGAAATTTTAAGCAATTATAAAGAGAATAAACTTCAGTGTATAGAACATTTACAAAAAAACTCAATATTTTCATAGGAGTTAACCCACAGTTTTTTAAGAAAAATTCAAAAATATGATACTCTTGTTTTAATGCATAGTTGTATCTTGTACTGATATAGGATGATGGTCAAAGAGGTTCGGAACCTTTGTTGTCTCCGGTTCTCTAGAAAATGTATATTTCATAGTGGTTAATCCATTTATTTAGCTTGTATATGAAGTTTAATTAAATTAAATGTTAAAAAATAAAAACGATATCCATGTACGATGAATAGAAGTTTTGAATACATTAATATAAATGTAGAATGTGGTTAGAAAAATTTAAACAACACTAAAGAAGATAAATTCAGTATATAGAGAACGTACTGAAAATTCAATATTTTCATAGGGGTTAACCTACAAATTTTGAGAAAATTTCAAAAATATGAAAATATTTTTTAATGCATTGTTACATCGTGAATTAATAAATAATGTTGGTAAAAGAGATTTGAAACCTTTGTCGTCTATATTTCTCTAGAGAATAAAGATTTCATATTGGTTAGTATGTTTATTTAGATAGTACACAAATTTTTATTTAATTTAATTTTTAAAACATTAGAGACGACGTCTATGTACCATGAACAAAGTCTTGCATTCATTAGTATACAAATAGAAATTATTTAGAAATTATAAACAATTATAAAGAGAATAAACTTTCGTGTATAGAACATTTATAGAAAAACTCAATATTTTCGTAGGGGTTAACCCATAATTTTTTAGAAAAATTTGAAAAGCATGATACTTTTGTTTTAATACATATTTGTATCGTGTACTGATACATGATGATGGTAAAATAGGTTTGGAACTTTTGTTGTCTCCGGTTCTCTAGAAAATGTTTATTTCATAGTGGTTAGTCCATTTATTTAGGTTATATATGAACTTTAATTAAATTAAATGTTAAAAAATAGAAACAATATCCATGTACGATGAATAGAAGTTTTGCATACATTAATATAAATGTAGAATGTGGTTAGAAAAATTTAAACAACACTAAAGAAGATAAAATTCAGTATATAGAGAACGTACCGAAAAATTCAATATTTTCATAGGGGTTAACCTACAAATTTTGAGAAAATTTAAAAAATATGAAAATATTTTTAATGCATTGTTGCATCGTGAACTAATATAGAATGATGGTAAAAGAAGTTTGAATCCTTTGTCGTCTATATTTCTCTAGAGAATAGATATTTCATAGTGGTTAGTATGCTGATTTAGATAGTATACAAATTTTTATTTAATTTAATTTTTAAAACATTAGAGACGATGTCTATGTTCCATGAACAAAGTCTTGCATACATTAGTATACAAATAGAAATTATTTAGAAATTATAAACAATTATAAAGAGAAAAAACTTTAGTGTATAAAACATTTACAGAAAAACTCAATATTTTCGTAGGGGTTAACCCACAATTTATTAGAAAAATTCGAAAAATATGAGACTCTTCTTTTAATGCATAGTTGCATCGTGTATTGATACATGATAATGGTCAAAGAAGTTTAGAACATTTATTGTATCCGGTTCTCTAGAAAATGTATATTTCATAGTGGTTAGTCAATTTATTTAGGTTATATATGAAGTTTTATTAAATTAAATTTTAAAAAATAAAAACGATGCCTGTGTACGATGAATAAAAGTTTTTTATATATTAATATAAATGTAGAATGTGGTTAGAAAAATTTAAATAACACTAAAGAGGATAAAATTAAGTATATAGAGAATTTACCGAAAAACTCTATATTTTCATAGAGGTTAACCTACAAATTTTGAGAATATGTCAAAAATATGACAATATTTTTTAATGTAGAGTTTCATCGTGAACTGACATAGGATGATGATCAAATAGGTTTGAAAATTTTGTCGTCTCTGTTTCTTTAGAGAATAGAGATTTCATAGTGGTTAGTATGCTGATTTAGATAATATAAAAATTTTATTTAATTTAATTGTTAAATTATTAGAGACGATTTCTATGTATCATGAACAAAGTCTTTCATATATTAATATACAGATAGAAATTAGTTAGAAATTTTAAACAATTATAAAGAGAATAAACTTCAGTATATAGAACATTTACATAAAAATTCAATATTTTCGTAGGGGTTAACTCATAATTTTTTAGAAAAATTCAAAAAATATGATACTTTTGTTTTAATACATATTTGTATCGTGTACTGATACATGATGATGGTCAAAGAGGTTTAAAACTTTTGTTGTCTCCGGTTCTCTAGAAAATGTATATTTCATAGTAGTTAATCCATTTATTTAGGTTATATATGAAGTTTTATTAAATTAAATGTTACAAAAATAGAAACGATGTCCATGTAAGATGAATAAAAGTTTTCATACAGTAATATAAATATCGAATGTGGTTAGAAAATTTTAAACAACATTAAAGAGGATAAAATTCAGTATATAGAGAATTGATCGAAAAACTCAATATTTTCATAAGGGTTAACCTACAAATTTTGAAAAACTTTCAAAAATATGATACTATTTTTTAATGCATAGTTGCATCATGAACTGAAATAGGATGATGGTCAAAGAGGTTTGAAACCTTTGTCGTCTCTATTTCTCTAGAGAATAGAGATTTCATAGTGGTTAGTATGCTCAAGGTCTCTATTTCTCTTGAGAATAGAAATTTATAGTTAATTTAATTGTTCAAACATTAGAAACGATGTCTATGTACTATGAACAAAGTCTGACATACATTAATATACAGATAAAATTAGTTATAAATTTTAAGCAATTATAAAGAGAATAAAGTTCAGTGTATAGAACATTTACAGAAAAACTAAATATTTTCGTATGGATTAACCCACAGTTTTTTTTGAAAAATTCAAAAATATGATACTTTTGTTTTAATGCATAGTTGCATCGTGTACTGATATAGGATGATGGTCAAAGAGTGTTGGAACCTTTGTTTTCTCCGGTTCTCTAGAAAATGTATATTTCATAGTGGTTAATCCATTTATTTAGCTTGTATATGAAGTTTAATTAAATTAAATGTTAAAAAATAGAAACAATATCCATGTACGATGAATATAAGTTTTGCATACATTAATATAAATGTAGAATGTGGTTATAAAAATTTAAACAACACTAAAGAAGATAAAATTCAGTATATAGAGAACGTACCGAAAAACTCAATATTTTCATAGGGGTTAACCTACAAATTTTGAGAAAATTTCAAAAATATGAAAATAATTTTTAATGCATAGTTGCATCGTGAACTGATATTGAATGATGGTATTGAAACCTTTGTCGTCTATATTTCTCTAGAGAATAGATATCTCATATTGGTTAGTATGTTGATTTAGATAGTATACAAATTTTTATTTAATTTAATTTTTAAAACATTAGAGACGATGTATATGTACCATGAAAAAAGTCTTGCATACATTAGTATACAAATATAAAGTATTTAGAAATTATAAACAATTATAAAGAGAATAAACTTCAGTGTGTAGAACATTTACAGAAAAAGTCAATATTTTCGTAGGGGTTAATCTACAGTTTTTTAGAAAAATTCAAAAAATATGATACTCTTATTTTAATGCATATTTGAATCGTGTACTGATACATGATGATTGTCAAAGAGGTTTGGAACCTTTGTTGTCTCCGGTTCTCTAGAAAATGTATATTTCATAGTGGTTAGTCCATTTATTTAGGTTATATATGAAGCTTTATGAAATTAAATGTTAGAAAAATAGAAACGATGTCTATCTAAAATGAATAAAAGTTTTGCATACATTAATATAAATGTCCAATGTGGTTATAAAATTTTAAACAACACTAAAGAGGATAAAACTCAATATATAGAGAATTTACCGAAAAAATTAATATTTTCATAGGGGTTAACTTACAAATTTAGGGAAAGTTTCAAAAAAATATATATTTTTTAATACATAGTTGCATCCTGATCTGATATAGGATGATGGTAAAAGAGGTTTGAAACCTTTGTCGTCTTTGTTTCTCTAGAGAATAGAGAATTTATAGTGTTTAGTATGCTTATTTAGATAGTTTATAAATTTTAATTTAATTTAATTGTTAAAACATTAGAGACGATGTCTATGTACCATGAAATTTTTTTTGCATATATATTAATATACAGATAGAAAGTAGTTAGAAATTTTAAACAATTATAAAGAGAATAAACTTCACTGGATAGAACATTTAGAGAAAAACTCAATATTTTTGTAGGGTTTAACCCACAGTTTTTAGAAAAATTCAAAAAATCTGATACTTTTGTTTTAATGCATAGTTTCATCGTGTACTGATATAGGATGATGATCAAAGAGGTTTGACACCTTCGTTTTCTCCGTTTCTCTAGAGAATAGAAATTTCATAGTGGTTAGTCCATTGATTTAGGTAATATATGAAGTTTTATTAAAATAATTGTTAAAATTTTAGAAACGATGTCCATGTACGCTGAATAAAATTTTTGCATACATTAATATAAATATAGAATGTGGTTAGAAAAATTTAAACAAAACTAAAAAGGATAAAATTCAATATATAGAGAATTTACCGAAACTCTATATTTTTATAGGGGTTAACCTACAAATTTTGAGAATATTTCAAAAAATATGACAGTATTTTAAATGCACAATTTCATCGTGAACTGATATAGGATGATGGTCAAAGAGGCTTAAAACCTTTGTCGTCTCAATTTTTCTAGAGAATAAAGATTCCATAGTGGTTATTATGCTGATTTAGATAGTATAAAAATTTTATTTAATTTAATTGTTAAAATTTTAGAGACGATGTCTATGCATACATTAATATATGAACAAATTCTTTCATATATTAATATACAGATAGAAATTAGTTTGAAATTTTAAACAATTATAAAGAGAATAAGCTTCAGTATATAGAACATTTACAGAAAAACTCAATATTTTCGTAGGGGTTAACCCACAGTTTTTAGAAAAATTCAAAAAATATGATACTTTTGTTTTAATGCATATTTGTATCGTGCACTGATACATGATGATGGTCAAAGAGGTTTGGAACTTTTGTTGTCTCCGGTTCTCTAGAAAATGTATATTTCATAGTGGTTAGTCCATTTATTTAGGTTATATATGAAGTTTTATTAAATTAATTGTTAAAAAATAGAAACAATGTCTATGTAAGATGAATAAAAGTTTTTCATACATTAATATAAATGTCGAATGTGGTTAGAAAATTTTAAACAACACTAAAAAGGATAAAATTCAGTATATAAAGAATTTACCGAAAAACTCATTATTTTCAAAGGGGTTAACCTACAAATTTTAAAAAACTTTCAAAAATATGACAATATTTTTTAATGCATAGTTGCATCATGCATGAGCTTATTTAGATAGTATATAAATTTTTTATTTAATTTAATTGTTAAAACATTAGAGACTATGTCTATGTACCATGAAAAGAGTTGTATACATTAATATACATATAGAAAATATTTATAAATTTTAAACAATTATAAAGAGAATAAATTTCAGTGTATAAAATATTTACAGAAAAAATCAATATTTCTGTAGAGGTTAACCCATAGTTTTTAAAAAAAATCAAAAAATATGATTTTCTTATTTTAATGCATAGTTGTATCGTGTACTGATATATAATGATGATCAAAGAGGTTTGGCATCTTTGTTTTCTCCATTTCTCTACAGAATAGAGATTTCATAGTGGTTAGTCCATTGATTTAGGTAATACTAGTATTGACCCTATGCTATGCATGGGAATAATTTTGCTTATAAATGTTTTTAAAGCCAAATTTCCATCATATATAACTCAATATGACATGTATAATTTAACCTTGATTTACATAAAGATATTAACACAGTTAGTTAATTAATTAATCATAAGCATATGAAGATAAAAGATAAATAGATTTGGTTAAAAAATTGGAATTGGTCTTAAATAGCTTGTTGAATAGAAATATTATTTTGAAGCTTACTTTTCTATTTAACGTCTTGATGTCTTTTTCTTTTATAACTTTTCATTAAAAAAAAAATTGAACTATAACTTTTCAATTCAAATAATATTACAAATCCAATGCAAACAATAAAGGTGATGGAAGCGATGTATCTTTCATCCAAAGCCTTATTTCTGATTCCATCTTGTGTGCTTTCTATCTTTATTTTTTCTTCTTATTTTCCAATTCTCTTTGTTGTGATCGAAACTCCAGCAATACTCTAAACCGATTCTTATGAAGCTATGTAGTACTAAAATGGCATCTGTTTACTTAGGAATTAAACTCAACCCTCATTTTTTTTATTTTGTTTTGATTGACTGAGAATTTTAAAGATGTTTGTTTCTACTCATAAATATAAAAGAAGAAGAACATAGACAAAAGAAAGAACGTGGGTTTGTGGGAATATCTAAAAACAGTTAGATGGTTATGTTTTTTTCTTTTAAGTATTATTTTTTCAATTGATTTTTTAATTTTGTAAATATTTATAATGTGTCAAAATTTGATTGGTAAAATGACTTGTGCTTTAGTATATAAGGGATATACTAATCTGTGTTGAGAGTATACATAATCCTTAAACAAATAACTTTGTAGATATGCTTACTTGCCTGGTGACAGATGGATGAGAATATGCGATGATTGCACATGCACATGATCATGGTGATCTTTCTGATGACATCACTTCACTTATGATGATGTTGGTGATATTCTCATGGCAGATCCGACGCATGTGGCCTGTGGCAGTGTGGAAGCCCCATGTCACGAGCATCACTTTGTTTTCTCCTTCCGGACTCCACTAAAAACAATATTCCCTTAATCACGTAAACCAAAAATTTTTATATCAAAGAAATTAATATATATTAGTACATAACAAAACAATAAGAATTGATTAATATTTTACTAAGTTAAAAAAAAACAATATATCAAAGAAACTCATATTCATTGTTTGGGGATATGCAAAGTACTTCAAATATATATAGTGACTAGGATCGGACCCGCGCACCCGCGCGGGTGTTTGTTTTCGATATACTTATAAATATTTCAAAACACATCAATTTTTTTTTAACGTTTTCATTTGTATTACTTTAGCAACTTGTTAGAATTATATTTTTCATTATTGTATTGTATTATATATTTTTTTATTGGATGTATGTTGGATCAGTTATTATGTAATTTTTTATTGATGTATATTGTGTTATAAATTGTAACTATGTATTAATACATTGATTTCACATATTTTAAAAAAAAAATATTTTATTGAATTTAAATCCAAACATGTGTGTATATATACGTATTTTTACAAAATAGAACATTACATAAATGATTTTTTAAAATTAAAATAAAAAATATAAAACATGTGCCTGACCTGAAAGTGGAGTTTATTTAAGAAAATATATTATAAATTTTAAAATAACTAAGAAAAAAATTAAGTTTATACAGCAAGTAATGTATAGTTTGTATTTTGTTTTACTATGAAAGCTTATTATATATTTAATAAAACTGTAATCAACAAATCATGATATTATCCTCTATAGGTAGAGATGAGTATTAAATTAATCAAATTCTAGATATTGATATGTGCGTCCGCGCGGTTGATGGTTTTCACTTTTTGTTAAATGTTGATATTTGTTTTTCATGTCACCATTATATAATTATACGTTCTATAATATAAATACTTGTATCTTGTTAAATTTACAAAACATGTATTGTTTAAAATGGGCTTTGTTTCATATATTTCATATAATATATTGAATAAATTTGTTTTACATTGGTATCTGATGATTGAAAAATATATTATTAAGAATCAATTTATGGATATGTTTTGGTATAATTAATCTAATATAACTACGTTGACACTAAATTCCACAATTTATTAGCAATATAAATTACATATTTTTAAAATATAATTTTTAGTTATATAAATAATAATGTAAAATAATATTTACACATTGTTATTATGAAATCTATATAATATATGTTAAATTTATGAATATATTAAAACTATAATATGTTTTGGAGGTGTATTTGCTTAAAACAGTTACATCCTTCAATATGTTATAATCAAAAAAATATATTTTATAAAATATTTTCATTGTTTTGTTATTTGTAAGATCTATATACACATACAAAATAGCTATGAAATTAATAAATTGTACTAAACTCACCTGATCATACAAATAAATAAAATGGGTAATTATGATAAAAATTGTAACAAAGATGGGCTAGAATAATAACTAAATTTTGTAGAAACCTAAATATTATTGGCAAACACATTTTTCTAAGAAAATTATACCTAATTTTTTGTTTGTTACTTTTTTGTCGGTGTTACAACTTCTCTCATCTTCTTTTTTGTTGATTACTTTTTAACAAATAAGTTAGCTAATGGTAAGCAATTAAATTATTATTCTCTTTACGATAATATGTATCGTCATTCTAGGCATGCCCTTATATGTATAATTTGTCCATGATTTGTATTAATACATAAGTTAATAGTATAGATGGCTAGATTTGAGATACATTTTTATAATAGAATATTTCTTTTTAAAACAAATACAATTAATAGCATATATTTGTAAATTTTAGCTAAAAGAATGTATGGTTAATTAATTGCTAAGATCGCATCAGCAAAGTATGGATATAACGTTTGTCATTTATAGGATACATACTCACCATAATTAGTGATAACAGAAAAAAATTATGAATATTTGTCAAATACGGATAAGTTAGAAAAAATTAATTGATTGTTTATATTTTAGGAATGTTTTTGTAAGATATAGAAGATTTTGATAACCCCATAACGTTTAGTTTGTTTATAATGTATAATTTAAATATATTTATATATTGCAAATAATATCGTGTACATACGGAATATAGGTGGATTAAACTAAAATTTGAATGAAGAATTTAAACTGGTAGATTTGCAGATAATAGTCTATCTTATAATTATTTCTTTTACAATATTAATTTATGTATTCAACATGTTTGCAGATAACCTATTAATTTGTGTATAACTGACATGTTTGTTAAACCAGTTCATTGATAATGATTTTTTAATCATGATTTATATTGCATCGAAATCAAGTGGTTAAGTATTTACACAAATTGATTTTTTTTATGTGGTGAACCAAACTTTAAATTATTGGTTTTGATCATGTAGACCGTGTCATATTTGGTATTGAATCACATTTGTTTTGATTTCTGCAGAATAATTTTAAACTGAGGCATATTCAATAACAAACCACGTGAGTTTAGGTGCACTTGGTTTTGTAAAAAAATTTGGGCTGGGTTGTTAAGTTATTAAACGACTGTGTTTAAGTTTAATGGCATTCAATGGTAAATATTAAGAAAAAGTTAGGGTTAAGTACTAATTGTACTTCAGATTTATGTTTTAGAATATATGTAAAAATGACTTATCTTAGAATATAAGATATATGTTTTTGACATTTAATTCAATTTTTCGATTTAATAATTTAAAGATGGTTTTGATGCAACGATATAGACTCTGGTGAAAAGAAATAATAAAACTCATTTTATGGTTACAAATATACAAAATATAATTATTGGGTCAAACAAATTAGTAATGGACTTATTATGAGCATATGTCCATGTAAGGGGTGATTTAATTGTGTTTGGATATAAGGATAATATCAGTGGCAGAGAATTGTAATTTTTGTGGAAAACTAAAGGGTATTTCCTATTTGTACTCCTGTTTTAATAGATTAGAAGATGTGTACACCTTTTTAGAATTAGCTTTTGTTTTTGTTATGTAAACTAATTGAGAAAACATTAACATTTCACATCTGAAGAACGAATACATCCAAAAACTGAAGTAACAAGTTTAGTTTTATAAAACAATATGTTGCAAATACCACAACAGAATGTGATAATCAAAATGTTTAATGTGACATAAAGTTGAAAATAACTAAACAGTGATAGTCTAAAGAGTAGATTTGTTGATTTCGGTATTGTGTATTTTTCAGTCGTTTCATTAGCTAAGATATCAAAAAGTTTTCATAGGAATTTATAATACATTGATTAATTATTTTATTTCGATTTGGTTTTCCAAATCACCTCTAAAGATGAATAATAGTTTAACCATTAATGAAAAAAAAAAGCTAAATGTTGAAAATCTGATGGTAGAATTGTAATTTGGAGCAAATAGTAAATTCGTTAGTATTGGAATTGCTACAAAACTAAATTGCTATATGCTTAGTCATGCGACATTAAAACCATGATTTATACACCTCATTTTGAAAATTTGTGATTGAGATACTCGTCGGTGTCAATTTTATAGGGGATTATTTGAACATCGTCTAGACACTCATAGTTATCACACACAAAAAAAAAACATAAAAATGGGAAATGTAGGCAAAAGAAAGAACCAACCAGAATAGAGGCAAAAGATGGTGCAAAAGGGACCCATGCCCATGTAACCATTGTCCCAAAGATAAAACCGTCAGTCTAGGTCTACCTGTTTGGCCCATATCTCTCAACCACATAAAGAGAGACGACAAGTAATTTGCAACTAATATATAAAACCATAACACGTCACTTGTCTTTGTCCTCTTCATCTTTGTTTTTCATATATCTTTCTTCCCTGAAAAAAACAATTATCTCAACTCTTTTAAACCTTTCTTGTTATAACAACGCATATTATTATTAACTAACACTAAATTTACAAGAAATTATAACAATTTTGAAATCCAGAACAAAAAGAAAAGGTTACGTTTGAACAACAACCAAGTCAAATGTAATATTTGTGTAAACTAAAAAATATTTTAAAAAAATTTGAATTGGGGTAAGCGTCAGGTTTGGTAGATATTCTGAAAATCTCAATCCCAATAAACCCTAAACTCCGATCCCTTCCCTCATTGGAAACATCACAACCTTCTCCTTTCCTTTTATATTTTTTTTTGAAAGAAATTAGATTTTTAAATGTCTATGGTTTTTTATAAGATTTTTAAATTTAAATGCAGAAGCAAAGAATAAAAATAATACAAAATCCAGTCCAGATTAATATTTGAAGTTTACACAAATTAGAGCTTATCATGGTAAGTGATCAGTAGTTATAACTAGGAACACGGTGAATACGAGTGATATGTAAAGATTAATGCCGACATGAGAGGGTGACTTTTCTCCTTATTTAATTTAATTTATAGACTACATGATATACAAAAAAAAATCATCTATATTAGTATTACTCCCGTAATTCGAATTTCTTGAATAAATAATAAAGAGTTGGCAAAAAATAGGTTTTAAAGATTTCGAAAGGTAGGTTTCATAAAAAGGTTTCACGTGGCTCCCATGCGAGAAAGAAGACATCATGTGCAAACTAGTAAGTAGATCATCATAGTACCACCACCACACAGCTTCACCATCTACGTATCTAATCTATTCATTCTCTCTACATTATTCCATGTATAGGTTGTGTGTGTAGAGAGAGAGAGAGAGGGAATTAAAGAGGAGGCACATGGAGATGATAGATAGATTTAGAAACTCATGTGACCACATGTGCTTTCCTTTTCTCTTTTCCTTTTTTTTACTGGGCCACGCTCTCCCATGCACCTGGCGCAGGTTATTCTCCTCTGTCTTCTCTCTCTCGCGTTTGGAATCGACTCTTTGTTTCCTTTCTTACCATACTTATTAGTAGTAATCATCACAACTAACTGGATTCAAGCCTCGTTGACTTGAAATTTGAAAAAGTTGTAAAGGAAATACACTGTAGGAATGAAAATAATGATTATGATTATGTGTAACCAATTAATATAATGGGATCTTGGATACATGCTTAATTAGAGGACTCATGACACATCATCATCCCAAAACAATAAGTGAAAAATAAGGTTAAAGGTGCATACATTATCTTCGATTTTCAAATATATACTTCTAATTTTTATTATGTTTGATGAACAAAACTTATAAAAACAACAAGATAACGGAATCGTTTGATCCATAAAACTTTTATTTTAAGCAAATGACACATTTGCATTTAAGAAATATTACCAGTATATTTTTGTAACTTTACAAATATAAAATTCATGATCACATATAACAATGGTCAAGCTGGTTCTAGTACAAACATTAAATTTTACTTTAAGCTGTGGATTAAAAGCATGTAATGCATTTGTCTATATGCATTCATTAGTTAGTTTTAAAATTAGTTGGCTTTTGTTTTCTTGTAGGTGAAATAGTATTTATCATATTCATCATTAATGTTTCCAAAAAGAATACAAAATCCCACAAGTCAAAGTATGAATTAATTTTAACACATGCCGATAAGTATATCATTACTAAACTAAGCATGTTACTTATTGTTAATGACAATGATTTTTTCAATTTAAACTTTTATATCTAAATGAGTTCCAATCTATCTATCTGTCAGGACCTGAGGAAGAATCCACTTGAGTTCAGTGACGTCTCCACTAAACCACTCAAGAAAGCGCGTGATGATCATGATCCAAAAATCTCTCATAACCAACAAAACAAAAAAAAACACTTAATAATTTGAAAACCACAAACAAAATATGGAAAATCACAACTGGACCCAGCTATGATCGCATACCGGCATTACCCAATTCCGAAACATAAAAACCAAACCAAAACCTAACTGAACCAAACATAACATCTCTAATATATAAAAGAGTACTAAACAAAACTAAACCAATGTACTAAATTTAACTTAGTAGTATAGTGTACTCATCAGTTACCTCTCAAATTATGACAAATTAGGGTAAACCAAAGTAATACCGAACCGGGATCCGGTTTAGTCGGTTCTACTCCACTCTATTAATTCCAACACTCATATAAATACACACATCTCCTTTAACACCATTTCTTCCAACACAACCTCTCTCTCACTCCCTCCGTCAATGGAGAAAACCTTAGCCACTTCCCACACCAAACGCTCCTCACCGTTGCCTTCCACCACCGTGAACTCACTCCCCGTCCGTTTCACTCGCAGAACCAGACAGAGATTGTCAAATGCAGTGACGAGTGTAAGCGAGAGTGACGTAGAAGATGATGACGATGAAGAAGAAGGAGTTGAGGAGAAGATTGAGACTCTTCAGACAATAGTTCCCGGAGGAAGGGCGCTAGAAGTTGAAGAGTTGTTTGAGGAGACGGCGAGTTACATTTTGGCTTTGCAGTGTCAGATCAATGCCATTAAAGTTCTCACTGCGTTTCTTGAACGTTGTGACAAGAATGATGATATGAAGTTTGGTGGTTGAAGATTAGCACAAACAATATGTAACTCTTCCAAATCATTAAAAGAAAAAAAAAATCTCACTCTTTTTTATTTATTTAAATTTACTTTATTTTATATATTTTTTTATTGTGACTCACTCGCTCCTTAGATCATCATTAACCATATCATCTTATTTGGGGTGCTTATTTTTTTTACTTTTAAAAAAAAATAAAAAGAAACAAATTGCGAGCCAACACGTGTTTAAAGAGTGCTTAACTTTTTGGTGGGTCCTACACGCTAAGCACCCCTCTAAACACTCCTCTAAGTACTCCGGTTAATGGTTAATGGTGCTCTTAGCTCCTAGCTCGAGTTCACAATTTAGTCTTTTTTTATCTAATGTTTTTCATATTTCCACTATTTCCATATTTTTCCTTCAAAATTTGGAAACTAAATTGAATTATTGGTTGTCCAGCCATTAGATTGATAGAGTTCATGTCAACAGGATGATAATAAATATATTAATGAGATTTTATAAAATTTACATTTTGGTTTTCATTGATAATTACAACAATATATGGGGGGTACAAAATAGACAATGTGGTGAGATTGATTATATTAAAGTTGGGCCTAGTGGAGCTTTACAAATAATGGGCCGCAGAAGTTCTTTGCTTCAAGCATGTACCTGGTTTACTGGATTATGGTGGAGCCACCAATAAAAGAGAGAGAAATATGGCCTATACAGGTTTCGAACCTGTGACCTTCGCGTTATTAGCACGACGCTCTAACCAACTGAGCTAACAGGCCAACTTGAATAATCACGTTCGAAAACTATTATCAATATAACACCTAATCTAGCAAAAAGAAAAATAACGTTCTTCTAAATTGGGCCTGGAATAAATAACTGGCCCATTTATTTTAAATCAAGCGGTGAGGAAAACGCGTGAATAAACACAATAAATACACACCTCGCACATTCACGAGAGACAATCTTTTTTTTTTTTTTTTTGTTTCTCTCAACTTTTCTCTCTCAATCGATATCGATGGATGATCCTCGCAGAAGATTTGTAATCCTATTAGATGGCGACTTGAATTTTGGTGAGTTTTCTTTTAACTTTCACAAACAGATTCATAGTTTGTGTAATCGGTTTTGTTTTTTTTTAGGGTTTCTCATGAGAGCCGCTTGGATGCTTTGATGATTCCGCGTGAGTTCTCAGTAATCCGCTTGGGGTTTTCTATGCAATAAGTTTGGTAACTCTCTTCTCCTTCTTCTTCTTGTCAATCGCTTAGTTTATGTTTAGTAATGTTGGTTCCTAGTTCTACTTTTGACGGTGATGCGGTCTAGGGTTTTTTGAACATTCAGTTTTGTTTTTGTTTTTGTTTTTGTTTTTGGTTTTTGGTTTTTGGTTTTTGGTTTTTGGTTTTTGGTTTTGGTTTTGGTTTTTGGTTTTTGGTTTTTGGTTTTTGGTTTTTGGTTTTTGGTTTTTGGTTTTTGGTTTTTGGTTTTTGGTTTTTGGTTTTTGGTTTTTGGTTTTTGGTTTTTGGTTTTTGGTTTTTGGTTTTTGGTTTTTGGTTTTTGGTTTTTGGTTTTTGGTTTTTGGTTTTTGGTTTTTGGTTTTTGGTTTTTGGTTTTTGGTTTTTGGTTTTTGGTTTTTGGTTTTTGTTTTTTGTTTTTTGGTTTTTGGTTTTTGGTTTTGGTTTTGTTTTTAAGCCCATGAGGATTCAATCCTTTCTTGGATCTGGTTTGGTTGGTTGGAAGTACCCATGGCTTTGGCTTTGAGTTAAGTCTTACATAGACTGAATCTCTAAAAAACAGATCCTTTTATGACCCACGGCTTAAAAGAACGTCTTTAGACAAAGACTGGATCTGTTTAGATTGGTTGGAAGGAACATTGTATTGTACCCACGGCTTTGAGTTTCAGTCTAATAGACTGAAACTCTAAAAAAAACAGATCCTTTTATGACCCACGGCTTAACGGAACGAACGTCTTTAGACAAAGATTGGATCTGTTTTTGTTGGTTGGTTTGAAGGATAACTATGCCTACGGCTTACAATGAGTCTTTAGACGAATATTGGTCGGATTTGGAATCATTGAAATGTACCCTCGGCTTATATATATGATGTCTCTAGACAAAGACTATGGTTCTTAATACAAGAACAAGACTGTTCAAGTTTGGTTCAAATCCAAAAGTAAATTGTACCCACGGCTTCTTTTGTTTTTAGACAAAGACACTGAGTAAGTGAACTATGTACCCACGGCTTCTTTTGTCTTAAGACAAAGACAATGAGTAAGTGAACTATGTACCCACGGGTTCTTTTGTCTTTATACAAAGACACTGAGTAAGTAAACTTTGTACCCACGGCTTCTTTTGTCTTAAAGACAAAGACAATGAGTAAGTGAACTATATACCCACGGCTTCTTTTGTCTTTATACAAAGACACTGAGTAAGTAAACTTTGTACCCACGGCTTCTTTTGTCTTTAAGACAAAAGACAATGAGTAAGTGAACTATATACCCACGGCTTCTTTTGTCTTTATACAAAGACACTGAGTAAGTAAACTTTGTACCCACGTCTTCTAAAAAAGACAGTACGTAATCTGTGTACCCACGGCTTGATTGATCTTTTAAGAAAAAGATAATGTGTTGGATTTCGATTCATTTAGACAAAAGTTGTACCCACAGCTTTAAATCTAGTCTGTAGAAAGGCTAAAATTAGAAAACTGATCCTTTATGACGACCCATCATGGCTTGCATGAAAGTCTAGACAAAGAGTATGAAGCTTTTTCGGTTGGTTGGAACGAACAGTTGCACCCACGGCTGGGTTTGGTGATTCACTTACCCACGGCTTTTAAAGTCCCTAGACTACGCATCTGATTTTAATCCAAATCAGAAACTAAATTGTACCTACGGCTTACATGAAGCCTGAAGAACAAGACTATGTGTCAAGTTTTGATTTAATCTACGATGGACAAAGACACAATGATCTAATTTCAACCGTAACAGATCTCTCTTACATTCACAGGTATGTGGTTTCCTAAACTTTTTTTTTGTATTTGACTATACTTGAATATTCATTTAAGTTAGAGACGTTTACTTGAAGTATGAGACTAATTTTGTTTGAAAGCTTCTCAGGTCTGCAGGTACTCAGAGGAAACTTCAGTGAGGTTCCGAGCAATTTTGACATCCTGCATGTATCATCTTGCATCATACATCATCATGCATTTTGCATCATACATCATCATTCATCTTGCATCGTTGATCAACCATGTGTTTGTTATGTTAGATTATATAAATTGGTTTACTTAAGGATATGAGTTTTAGACCTTGTGTGTTTATAGTGTTGAAAAATTAGTATACCTCTATTGATTGAAAATATCTCTGTTCTGTTATTAGCGTCTGTTTTTTTTTTGTTTTTTACAAAGTTGATGGAATCTCTAATCTATCAAATTTGTCAAAATCATACATCATCTTTCATCATGCATTTTGCATAAGTGATTGCTATGTTTAGATTATATAACTTGTATAATTGGAGCTTTAAAAAATGTATTTCTCTAGACCTCTGATTAGATTAAAATCTTCATGTTTTTGGTATTCACGTTTCTATGCTAACCTATTGACTTTGGTGATTGTATTAGCTCGCTGAGTTAATGTATTATACCCTCTATTGATTGAGAATCTCTCTGTTCTTAGTAGTAACGTCTATAAGCTAATGTACTATACCGTCTATTGATTGAATATCTCCTTGTCAAAATTAGCCACAAAAACCTCTTCTGGTTGGCTGAATCTATACTTTACCTTGGTGCTTATATGTATTTCAAGCTCTTTCGTTGTTGTTAAAATCAATATAGGTTTGGAGCGTCCTTATAAATGGGACAAATCTCCAAACTTGATGGAACTTATCTATTGCTTTTGTCGAAAATCATTTTGTTTTTTTTCTGATGCATCTTTCTTTATATCTTTGACCTTACCTTCTTGTTTGATCACCCTTCTCTGTGAACATGTGACATATGTTGATCGATCTTTGATGTTGATATTCTGTTTTAGTCCATAGTATTATCTTGAAAGTAATGACTAATTTGTTTGAAAGCTTCTCAAAGTTTGCAGGTACTCAAAGGAGGTTTTTTCTCAGGTTAAACTTCAGTGTGGCCCGAGCAACTCTGACATCTTGCATTTATCATCTTGCATCATACATCATAATGCATCTTACATCATCATGCATCTTGCATCGCTAATCAACCATGTGTTTGCTATGTATCTGACATTCTGCATGTATTATCTTGCATCATACATCATCTTACATGCATCTGACATCCTGCATGTATTATCTTGCATTATACATCATCATGTATCTTGCTTTGTTGATCAACCATGTGTTTGCTATGTTAGATTATATAAATTGGTTTACTTAGGACCTTAGTTTTAGACCTTGTTTTTTTATAGTGTTGAAAAATTAGCATACCTCTATTGATTGCAAATATCTTTGTATGTTATTAGCGTCTGTTTCTTTTTTAACAAAGTTGATGGAATCTCTAATCTATTTTGTCAAAATCATACATCATCTTTCATCATGCATGTTGCATCCTTGGCCAATAAAGTGATTGCTATGTTACATTATATAACTTGTATATTTTGAGATTTAAACATTGTTCTTACAATGTTTAAAATGTCTTCCTCTAGGCTTCTGATTAGATAAAAATCTACTTGTGTTTTGGTATTCATGTCTCTATACTAACCTACTGACTTTGGTGCTTGGTATTAGCTCTCTGAGTTAATGTATTACACTCTCTATTGAATCTGTTCTTGCCTCTTGGTAGCGTCTCTGAGTTAATCTACTATAACCTCTATTGATTGCAAATCTCTGTGTTTTGGTATAAGTGTCTATGTAGTATTCAATTGACTATCAAAAATTATGTTGAAAATGTATCATGCCCTTTGTTGATTGTATCTATACTTTACCTTGGTGCTTGTATGTATTTTAATTTCTTTCGTTTGTTTTTAAGCTCGTAATAAGTTGGAGTCCCCTTATAAATGGGAAGAACCACCAAAGTTGATGGAACTTATCTATTGGTTTTGTCAAAATTACTTTAGTTGTCTGATGCATCTCTATTTATTTATTTCTTTGACCTTACCTTCTTGTTTGATCACCCTTCTATGTGATCACCATTCTATGTGAACATGTTTCAGTCCATAGTATTACTGAGAATTGTCTCTAACTTGCTGTATGTTTTTTTGCTTAAATTTAGTAATGGTGTGTCTTCAACTATAGTTTGAGTTCTAAAATACTTTTAGGAGCTTGGCTGATGATTATTTAGATGCTTATATTTAATCAGACCCTTGTTCTTTTTTTTTTGTGTCTTCATTTAACTATATTCCTCGTTAAGACCAACGAGATCATCTTGATTATAGGTTCTTAATTGTTTGGCTAGTTAGTTAGACTTGGTCATACTTGGTTAATCAGGTTACTGCTATGTTAGATTTGTGTATACTATGCTTTTCAATCATAACATGTTCAGTAGTTCTTGCTTTAGATCAGTCACTATGCCACAAAATTCTTCACAAATGTTAATACGTTTCACAAGTGCTTGTAAATAGCAACGAACATTCTTACATGTAGAGTTCTTGTCACAGATTCAAGAACCACAATAGTCAACAAGACTTAGTGGTGTTAGATAAACTACTAACGAGAAACAAAAAACAACTCACCAAATGCTACGCTACTAACAAACCTATCTTCTCACCAGAGACACTAGATAGTGATCATGGTCTTTTCAAACTCAAACCTTAAACTAACCTTCAAACATGTTCCTTTCGAGTCAAATACTAGTAATCTATCACATATGCGATTCAAACCAGTTAAAGATCTGTTCAGACTGCACGCTAGTCATTTCATGATACGCATACGCAAGATTCAACTCTTCTTCAACAGGAGTAACCATACTCTCATCCAGTGATATCTTATAACCACTAAGAGCTTCTTTCCACGGTGTTCTCCTCCCATCCCTCTTCATATACCCTTTCTCATCAACAAACCCTTTCTCTCGAAACACCTTAAACACCTTAGCCGACACACCCGGATCAAAACCCGGAATCCTATCAGCCAAAAACCCAGGAGACAACGGCAAATCCAAACACTCAACCTCCTCAGCATCAACACCTTCCATCCTCAACCCTTCTAAAAACTCTCTAATCCTCTGCTGCCTATACACATCCTTAGGCATGTGCACAAACAGAGTCGGCGGGTAACGTTTATCAACACTGATCTGATCAAACACTCCTTCAGCGATCATAAGGACAATGCTACTAAACTCCAACTCCATTGCAAGAGCTGATACAAAGTACCCACCAGAGGAAGCTCCTAACGCAACAAGAGGAACCCTTTCGAGATCATGCTTCTTCATCCATGAGTTGATCACATCTCTAACAACCTTCTTCTCCTTCCCGAACTTCCAGCAAGTTTCAGAGCTGGAGATTGTGATAACAGCGAAGCTTTTGGATAAAGCTGTCCGGACAAGAACTCTTTCCTCTGGTAAGCCGTTACAGTCCGGACAAGATGGTGTTTTGTCCCAAAAGTCTGAAGCTTTTCTGTGACAACCGTGAGCTATGAACAGAACAGCTTTTGGTTTGTTGTTTGTTGGTAACTTCCAGATTACATGAGTTCCGTTTTGGATCTCGACGGTTGGGTGATGAGAGTGAGAGTAAGACTCTTGTTTGACGATCTGTGTCGGTTGGTTTGATTCTATGACGTGGTTCTTGTCGCCGAGACAGAACAAAAGAGCTGCGAGGAATAGGAGAGTGATAACAACGAATGTAACTCCTAATCGATGAGCTCGAGATCCGTAAGGTGGTTTCACTTTATCACTACGTTTCAACATTGCTGTGAAATACGAAAGACGAACGATCTAACACTTACCGGAGGAGATGAGAGGAAGATGTTGACGATGAGTTCAAACACCATTCCGTTTTCTTACAACAGTGAATCAGTTTTTATAGCTCTCAAACCGTTTTTCGTTTCATGGTTAGGGAACATCTGGTGAAAAGCGTTTCGTTTTTCATTTTTTGACTCACAATGCGTGCCGTTTTAGTAACCAGCTAAAAGAAAATTGTTTTAGCTTTTTTACTCTTTTGTTTTCTGCAATTGACTAAACAATAATTTAGTGGAAATTCAAATAGTTACACAGTGCAGGAGTAGTATTTAAATAATTTCAAAATTAGATGGAATAGTTTGTGTATATTTAACCTTTGATTTTATACTTATATTATATGAAATATAAGTTGTGAAGCTGTGAATTTCAGCTTTGGGCTTTGTAGGCTTGTTTTACGTTTGGAATGCTCTATGATTCAAGGTGGGCTCTATAATGTGTATGGGCTGCTATATGTTTCAGTCTAGGTTCTATAATGTGTATGAGCTGCTGCTTCTGCTCTATGATACATGTTGGGCTATATAATGTGTATGAGCTGCTCTATACTTCAGGATGGGTTCTATAATGTACATGAGCTTCTCTATGATTTAAGTTGGATTTCATAATGTGTATGTGCTGCTATGTGCTTCAGGATTGGTTTTTATAATATGTATGGGATGAGCCCACTAAATTTATGGCTTGTGACATTTTTAATTCTCTTGCATTTAAATAGAAAATATACTATCTAAATAAAATTAAGGTAACGTTTTGAAAAAAACTCACAATTGCATGGATAATTGAATGTAACTATTTCTAAAGGCATCAACTTGTGTAGGAACATTGGCAATGCACTATCAGTACATGCAGAAACGACAAAATAGATGTTATCTTCAAAATAATTAATACCACTTTCTCCATTGAAACATCTATATATGATTTATGTTATCCAATTTGGCTGACATTTTTTGGATATTCTTTTTAATGATTTTTATCCTTTCTCGTCACACTGTATAGTTTATAGAACATAGTTGGTTCTTAATGTACAGAGTTTTCATATCGAGAAACATTAACAGATATGAGATATATATATGTATATACTGTTATGAATGTGAAAATGGTTTATTATCGTTTAAAAGTGTGGCTTGAAGGATTAGATTATATAATGAAAGTGTTGCTTAAACATCTTTTAACACCTATAATTTAGTTTAGAAATCGATCAAAAAGGGTATATATACTAAGTTGTCCTCGTTCCACTGCCACACCTCACGTCTTGTATAATATTTGTTGGGTTGATAACTTGATATGATGCCTTATTCATCTACAACCATTCAAAACATGAACAAAACACACAACAAATGTTAGGTGAAAATTAATGACTAACAATTCACACCTACGCAAAAACACAATATATAGCACGATATCATCACTCAAGTTGTTATGAGTGCTACACAACTTCCATTAGTGTCTTTTAAAGAACATTAGACAAATAAGTTAGTTGAAGTGGTCCATTAATTAATTAATTAATAGTGAAATCATCAAAAACTTTGGTTAACTACTAACTCCATTTGCCATAACTATAGAGGAATTAAAGGACGGTGATCTCCAGGAATAGCGCACCATTAATTCCATGTGGGGTGGGGGCTCCCACACTGGAACCCCTCCTCTCTGCCATGTGTCGGTGTTCCTCCGCAAACTACAAAAAAAAATTACTTATGGAGAAAGGACACTATCCATTTACTATCACTAAGTATTTAATTTAGTTATTTATATCATAAAGCTTCCCATTATTCGTTTTACTTAATTATATCATTCTTACTCTATTAATTGCGTATAATTATAGAAATTATCTATACATACACACTTGATGAGCTAAATTCCCGCGGAGTTGAACGCGGCATTGTTTTTGGCTTTTCTTATATTTCACTTATTTTATTGTTTTCTCTTAAATTAGTTTATTGTTTTTATTGACGAACTCGTGACTATGATAAAATAATGCTTTTCTGTTATCATTTAAGAATTCTCTTTTTTTTTCAAAAGAATACCATGTTTCCAATCTAGCTTTGCACATTAAATTTATATTTTAACATTTTAAACAAAGTAATTCTCTCAAATATATATATTTTTGTTTTTATCATTAAACAGCATTCAATAAAAAAAGACAATTTTTTAAAAAAAATTATATTTTAAATTTTGTTAAAAAAAATTTACCGCCAAAATTCAGTTTCATAATTCAAAATCCTAAATCTAAATTAGTTAACTTAAAAAATATAAGTATATATTTATACTTTTCAATGGTAAATATATTTTGAACATGTTTTTTCTTAAACACTATTTTGTAACAATTTTTTTGTAGTGTTATCGTAATAAATTTCTTTTTTTTTGAATAACTAACAAATTTCTAAAAAAGTTTCTTTCAGTTAATTAATCATATATTAAGTAAAATAGATTAGTACTATATTCTTACAAATTTTTTAGTTCAGGTAAAATGTATTTAAGTGATATTTTTTTAACAAAACTGAGGGAGTGTAGGTGAGATATAATTAAATAGAATTTGTATTTATTTGGTTTACAATGTCCCCTTGGCCTATTCTCTTCCTCTTCCTCTTCCTCTTCCTCTTCCTCCACTGAGAGTAGAGATCAGACTTATATAGAGAGTCGTCACGTTACTGTTTTCGTATTGATGGAAGTGGAGACATGAAGTTTTACATATCTGCTGCGGGGATAAAGAGAGTCACTATATCGACTCCCGGCGGAGCAACCGGTAAAGGAGGAGGCGGAGGATGCGCGGCGGCGCGGAGGCTCCATGGCCGCACGTTGATACTGTTGCTGCTAGTGCTCGCGATCGTACTGCCTTTTGTGTTCGTGAGGTTCGCGTTTCTCGTCCTAGAATCCGCATCTGTTTGCGATTCTCCCCTTGGTACTACTACTACTCTCTACTCTTCTCCATACAATACTACTTTTTTTTTCTATTATAGATTCCTGTAAACTTTTTGACTTAATTTTTTACTTCGATTTTACTTAAAAACCAAATTTATTTTAAATATTAATGAATTTGGCAATAGTTTGAATATACTCCACCAGTCCTAATAAAATATACTCCATCCGTTTCGATCAGTTCTAATAAGATAGATGTTTAAAAAAAAGAAACTAAACATAAAAGTAAATCTATATAGAAACTGTAAATTTATAAAAAAAATATTAATTGAGTTTATTAGATTACTATAATTAAAAACTATTGATAATTACAAAGAGGTATATTTATAATAGTAATATAATGTATTTTTAATGTATAAAAAAGTTAGAAAAACTATTTTTAAAGAATTGATGTAGTATCTCATAATGTTTAAAAAATCGTTAGACAATACCTAAACATTTTTATAAAAAAAAGATATTATTGATTAGAAGAATATTTTATAAGAGATTATTGGTTAGGCGGTGTTTAAACGATTTTATATAAAAATATCATTCGAGAAAAAAATTGTTTTGTTTAAACTTAATTTACTGTTTAAACCTATTTTAGAATGTTTGGTATTTGGTGATGAATTGTTCAGGGGAGATGCTGCAAAATGTGAATTTCAATAAATTGATCAGCTTGTATTTGGATTATCTTCGTATTGAATGCTATGAGATATGTTTGTATTAATTTTCGTATGATTTGTAAATTTAATATTAGTAATATAACCTTTTATTTTGACTCTGTATATTCTCAGATTGCATGGGACTGAGACTCTTCCGTGGGGGCGACACATCTCTCGTAAGCTTTTCGTATTACTCCACTTTACTTAAATACATTTCTTAGTTGTCTAACTTTCATGTCGGCTACGTATATAATACTCCCTTTGTTTCTTTTTTATGATGTTTTGGTTTAGTGCACAAATATTAAGACATTTACATTTCCTTAAAAAATATATTTTAAAATATAATATTAAAATCATTCAACCAATTATAAAAAAAACTGTAAAATTTTATTGGTTGAACAGTTTCTAATAAAGTTAAAGTTAACCTTAAAACTTCAAAATATACCTTAAAATTTTAAAATATCTTATATTTTGAAATAACAAAAACCTTTTAAAACATTATATAAAAAGAAACGGAAAGAGTATATAGTTTATTTACACAGTCAAGTAGGTAGTTAAACGTTAAGATATTTTCATTTTCATGTAATGATTTCTCTGCGTAGTTAAGCTTTTTAAATCATTAACGTGTTGACATCATCGATGGGGAAAAGGAGAAAAAAAAAAGAATCAACAGTTGCTATAGTGCTGCTATTAAAGGAGATAAAGATATGACTGTATAAGTCTTTTCCAGCTGTGTAATACGTTAATGTTGCTAGTGTCGTATAGTGAGAGGTGTTCTTCCCTCTTGGACATGCGAGAGATGAAGTTAATAGTAGTCTTAGGGGTGAAACTTGATTTGTGAATTGTGATTTGCTACTATGTTTCTATCCATGCAACTAATGTCTTTGTTGCGTATGATTTTACTTTGATAGGAATAGACACTTTGGTAAATATAGAATGATTTTGATAGATTTGTGTTGTTATTTTCTGCGGTGGAACAAAACGTGATCTGATATCTAACATGTGGTATTGTCGATAACGAGCCCACTAAGTGGTTTCTTATCATCTATTTACCTTTTCTTTTCCTTTGTTTAAAACATAGCATTGGTCTAGAGAGTGTATCATTAGAAGCTAATTACTTTTAGTGAAGGGAACACAAATATTCATAGACTTTGTGGACCACTATAGATGCCAAAATCAACATAGTAAACATCAGTTATATGCCATGTAAGGAATGACGCTAAGCGCTACTCAGACGGTTGAGTCAGGTATAGCTCTTAACGAAAAAATAGAAATTAATTTATAAAACATGTAATTTTTATTATTTTATAAAATTAATACATTTTATATTAAAAATTGTATAAAACACGCAAATATAAAAATACAAAATGTAATACGGTAAGCACATATTGCATTCATAATATTTTAGATAAAATAAAAAATAATTATTATTTTTAAAAATAAATAAATTAGGCGACCATGATGGTTAGGCTGTCGTTTAGGCAGTCATTTTAGGCGGCTTAATCAGATTAAAATTAGACATCTAATTTTTTAGACTTTTTTGGCATTAATCGGGGTGGATGAGTCGCCAAAACGGCTAGACGGCCGTTTTTTAAAACATGGGTTATATGTTAGCTAGCAGGGTACGTGGCAGATTTTGCTGCCACAAGAAACTCCATAGCCACTTGGTATCTTTTTCTTCCATACGTAGCAATGAACAGGAACAAAAGGAAACAAGACAGACGGACAATTCCAATAGATGATAGACATAAAACAGGGCTTTCCATTACACTGTTCACGTTGAAGCTGTTTTGTTGTTTTGTGTCATGATGAGTTGATGTAAAGACACTACTATGACACAGCTTTTAAGCTAGTAACAACTCATGGAAATAAAATGCGTGTGTGTGTGTGCCTCTTTCAGAAAATTAGGGAAGAGCTGACACGGGCGCTAGTTGAAGAGACTGGTCAGGACGGTAATGGAAGAGGACAGAAAGGCTCATTGGAGTCATTTGATGAACTTGTCAAGGAAATGACGTTAAAACGACGTGATATAAAGACCTTTGCTTCAGTGACTAAGAAGATGGTAACTCTTTCTAAATTCAATTCTTATACAAAGTTTCTTGCCATTACTGTAGTGACAACTTTGTTAGATATATTAGCTTCTAACCTTAAACCTAGGCATGTGGATTTGGGTAGTTCGGGTAAATTCAATTCGACTATGATCTCGCCGAATTGAACTGTAATAAGATTGGTTCCATTTGGTATTCGAGTAGTTCGTTTTTTTAAAAATTTTACTGAAATTAACCAAAGTTTTTGGTTTCGATTATATTTAGATTAAAATTTTGGTTAAAGTCGGTAAAATTTGGGTAACCTCGGTTCAAATATTTTGGTTAATTCGATTAATTCGATTTGAAATTTTGGTTAGTTCTGTTGATTTTTTTTGAAAACCGAAATAACCAATTACCAAACTGAACAAAAGACCAAAGACTTTTATAAACTTGCCGAATTGAACCGAACTCTCGGCTTGGTTCGGGAGTTTGGTTTTGTCCTAAATTTCAAGCCTAATAAAACCAATTGATAATAAATTAATTGAATCTTCTATCTTATATACTATTTAGGATTATCTTATATATTATTTAGGATTCAAGGACCGATGAATAAGTTATTTATTAGAAACTTCACTAATATTCCCCTTGACCCTTCTACTTATGTGACATTTGTTCCCTTTAATTCTCAGCTGTTGCAGATGGAACGTAAAGTCCAAACAGCAAAACACCATGAGTTAGTGTACTGGCATCTAGCCTCCCACGGTGTTCCCAAATGCCTCCATTGCCTTTCCCTCAGGCTAACAGAGGAGTACTCTGTAAACGCACTGGCTCGAACCCGTTTGCCTCCACCTGAATCAGTCTCTCGCCTAACCGACCCATCTTATCACCATGTTGTCATCTTGACCGACAACGTTCTAGCTGCCTCTGTCGTGGTATCTTCCACTGTACAAAACGCTGTGAATCCAGACAATTTTGTCTTTCACATCGTTACAGATAAGAAAACATACACCCCTATGCACGCTTGGTTTGCTATCAACTCTGCTTCATCACCAGTTGTTGAAGTAAAAGGTCTTCATCAGTATGATTGGCCTCAAGAAGTGAATGTTAGAGTTAAAGAGATGCTGGAGATTCACCGCATGATTTGGAGACGTCATTATCAGAATCTGAAAGATTCTGATTATAGTTTTTTGGAGGGTACTCATGAGCAGTCCTTGCAAGCTTTAAACCCTAGCTGCCTCGCCCTTTTGAATCATCTTCGCATCTATATTCCCAAGGTAAAGTCTCTTTTTACTCCACTCGACTCTTCTGTGCCTGGTCGGATCTATGAAACATTGACCTTGACTCCCGAAATTTTTGAAATATTTTTACATAGATATAAGCTTATAATTTATGAAAATAAATTTGTTTACAAAGTTTTAAGAAATGTTTAGAACTTTTAAAATATCAGATCAGGCCATGCATCTAACATTAATAAATTGATAATTTAGAAATAATGACCAAAATGGATCTAAAAAATATTTATCTCAAAAATAGCATTCAAAAAAAAAACGACCAAAATATATTTTATTAAAGTGTAAATATACATTTATACCTCTTGGGTTAACTAATCTAGACTTATTTAAAGTTACAGATGTGAGAATTATAATTAGAAAAATAAATAAAAAATATTAAAAATTTTAAAATAAAAAAAAATATTTTGATCATTTTTGTTCAAGTCTATTTTAACTTCGAAAAAGTTTATTTGAGAAATTTGACCTATTTTTTATCATTCTTTTTTGGACAATGCAGCTCTTTCCAGACCTGAACAAGATAGTGTTGTTGGATGATGATGTAGTGGTACAGCGTGACCTTTCCTCCTTATGGGAAACGGATCTCAACGGTAACGTCGTTGGTGCAGTTGTTGATTCGTGGTGCGGAAGTAACTGTTGCCCGGGTAGAAAATACAAAGACTATTTCAACTTCTCACAGCCTCTGATCTCATCAAACTTACTTCAAGACGAGTGTGCATGGCTTTCTGGTATGAACGTCTTTGATCTAAAAGCCTGGAGACAAACCAATATCACAGAAGCTTACTCCACATGGTTAAGACTCGTGAGTGTTCTCGTTTTCTTCATCATACTATCTCCAGTTACACAAATCTGATTCCATTTTCTCTGCAGAGTGTTAGCTCCGGGCTGCAACTATGGCAACCAGGAGCTTTACCACCGACTCTACTTGCTTTCAAAGGACTCACACAGCCTCTGGACCCATCATGGCATGTAGCTGGACTAGGATCTCGATCAGTTAAACCCCCTGAAGAGATTCTGAGATCAGCTGCGGTTTTACATTTTAGCGGTCCAGCAAAACCGTGGCTAGAGATTAGTAACCCTGAGGTACGATCTTACTGGTATAGATACGTGAATTCATCGAACATCTTCGTTAGAAAATGTAAAATCATGAACTGATGAAAAGAAGATTAAAAAAAAGAAAATCAGCAAATCTGTATGAGAGAATGGAGGGAAGAAGGTTTAAGCCTTCAGCCTCTGCTCATGGTTCTCTCATGTCTATATATTAAAGAGTAATCTAGATTTTATGAATATGTAGCTTTCAATTTTTCATTATCTCTAGTAGTATTTTTGTTTAATTATAGCTACATATCATAATATTGATGACATAATAGATGCTTGTAAGTTTGTATTTTTGTAATAGGAACATTAGTTTTGTTTTATTATTATTGGAATCTAAACTATGAATAAGAATGTACTCTTAGTCTCTGTCTCTCTGCAAAACGTTTTGAGGGAAAGAAACAAGTTTTTTTTTTTCTAAATCATGCATGATTAAGCTTAAACAAGTTGAAGAGGAGGTTGTTCTTGACCGGATAATTGTTGATTCGGTTCAAGAAGGTTAACCGGAATATAGTTCCGGTTATAATGCTGGGACTGATCATGAGAAGTAGACAGACCGGACTCATAAACCGCCGTTCCTTGTATCACACTCGACCCCTGCTGTACCGGATTCAATCTCGTGCCTTGTTCTATCTGCACAAACCGAACATCAAAATTTGGTTGTTGAATTGTGATATATCTCGGTTAAGACGATAAAGACCAGGACCGGCACTGAGACAAACCTAACTAAACATTCACCTTAGGTCTTCAAAAATTTTGAAGAAAATTATATAAACAAAGACCTCCAAAATAATTTTTTAGGCCCTTAAATTTATTTTAAAAAAGAATTTAGTTCAAATTTTTCATAAATCGTTTAGAACTCTTAAATTTCAGGACCGGCCATGATAAAGACGTGACTAACCTTAGCTCGTAGATGCATGTTATCGTGCTGCAACTCCATTTAATTTCCTGCATGATTTTATGTGAAAACTCAAAACTGATAAAAAAGGACGATGAAAGATATGGTCTTTGTAGTGGAAGAAACGTTGCTTACTGTCTTGTGCATGTACTCTATCTCTGCCACTAATAGCTCATTCTGAAAAAAGAAAAAAAATATCATATAATGAGAGCGAGGAAACTATATGAACTATAGAGAGAGACAGAGAAACGTGGGTTTATTAAGTACCTTCTTGGATCGGACGCGGCTGATTCCTTTTGCTCCATACCTCCATCACTTTCCTGGTGATTACTAATTCCATTTACTCTTCTAAATATGTACTCCCTCTATGATACATATTTTAAAATTTTCACAGATATTAATAAAATATACAATAAATACATTTTTTCTATAAATTTAGATCAACAAGAATTCAAAAAGTGTAATTAAGTTTTTTAAAATTTGCAATTAATCATTATTAGTTAACAAAAATGTATTGAAAATATAAAAAATATATTTCTTGCAACAATTTTATTTTCTAAAATATGTAATATAAAAAAACAGAGGGAGTTTTTAAAACTCTATTTATTAGATTAAAATATATCTTAAATTGTGCCCAACCATTTCAAAACGTTGGAAGGGCTCATGTCTTGCTTGGTCCTTTTGCTGGAAAAGAATATGGTTACTTCAAACAGCTAACAAATTTTAGTTTTTTTTTTCTTTTTCTATATTAGTTGCAAGTTAAAAATCTCACTAGTGTGTGATCAACGGATTGATAGTTATGGTCCATGAAATGTGAAAGACTGTTTTAACATCAAAGTCCCCAACAATATTAAAATCAACATCACTGTAGACTAGCCTAACTACATATAAAAACGAGACATTAGTTGAGCTTTTCCCAACGTTTATGGAAGAAGATGACTTGGACAAAATACAAGGACACTAGTTGAGCTCAGTGGGATTGATGAAAGACACATCCAAACGAGAGCTCTCAAAAGAACTTTGTGGCCAATGAAGCTGTGACTGTCTAGTAGAATCTAGGCAAACCGAAAGATTGTTCTCTAACATCAGGTAAAAGACCAACAACACAATCAGAAGGCAGAGCAGGTAGTTGTTGCTGGCTGAATGTGACACTGTTTAGTTGCTGTCCTAAACCAGGTTCATGGAAGTAGAGATCCTTATCAGTCAATGGACAAGACACGAGTGAACCATATGGATACAAGATTGTGGGAGGAGCTTGGGGAGCCAAGCCGACATGTGGTTCACAAAACATAGGAAAGGAAGTATCACACATTAAATTTCTGTTCCAAGACTTATCCAGTGATGTGATTGAATGACTTTCTCCAAGTGTTGTCGTTTGCCATAACCAACTCTGGTGATCATAGCTCTCCAGAAAGGAGTAATCTATAGAAGCATCTGATGCTATGATCTTCTCGCCCCTTCTGACCAGATCTGAGTAACCTGTTTTAACAGAAACATCCTTACCCATCAGCCGCATTGTTGACTGAGTGTTACGTAAACACAAACCATCAGGTGTTACAACCATATTCCTGCTACTTAGGTTCTGACTCAGAGCTTCCTGCTTTGTAAGATTGATTGGGTGGCCACACTCTCCATCATTAGCATCTGAAATGAAAAATGCATTCTCGGTGAAGGTCTCATCAAGGCCTAGCCTAGCTGGATAGTACATATGGTGTTTCTCATTATGCACTGAGGACATTCCTACATCTCTGGCAAGTGCTGGCTCAGCTGAATGTTTCCTTCCACTGGATAAGTCCACTAAATTACTCAGTAAAACATCATTCTCCACAGCTGCAGATCTAGAGGAACCATTTGCTTCTACTAATTCACCTTGTAAATTGAGAGGGAACCTTAAGATGGCCTCTTCTACAAGAAGTGACTCATAAGGTGATTGGTTCAGCAACGTCTGGCGATGCATAGCAACTGATACAGGTTGAGACAAATCACTCAAAGTAGAGATAGATGATTGGTTAGGTTGAGCCAAACGCCTCTTTCTCTCCAAATCCAATGCATCTTTAATTCTTTCCAGTGTGAGATGTGGTCCAGGAAAACACGACAGACCAGATTCTGCTCGAGAATGATTTAACCATCTCTCAGAAACAGCAGACTGGAACTGGTTTAGTTGCATGGATTCTAACACCATATTGTCACTGGTCTGATCGTTTGACATAACCTTAGGTGATTGATCCTCTGCAGCTGAACATAGGCTTAACCGATTCATTTGCGAGCAGCAGAGTTGTAAAGAGAATCTGACTTGCTTCTCGCACTGAGAAGCATCAATACTGGACTTATCAGGACTCCGAACCGAGCAAACATTCCTTTTAGACACCTTCAAGTTTTCAGGAATCTGTAACTCAGAATCACAATCTTGACTGACTGATCTGGGAGAATCTGGAAACAGTTCTTCCTCTGTGTAAGAGAAGCATCGCACTCCAGCCTTGTTCATACTAGGAGACATAACACCAGTTCTTTCTTTGATCCCGAGACTGCATTTCCCATCATCTTCAGCTCTTTCTCGAGCTTGTTCTTCGCAGTTATAAACCTAGAATGTAATTTTGCGTCACAAGTCACTATTGTTAGTCTACAAGAAGAGGCTTATGAGCTAAACTACAAAGCACGACTTAACAGTGTAGATGCTCAAGTTATCCTTCACTACAAAGCAAACAACAACATCTAAAACAGTTCACTTAACAGCATAAACCAAACATGTTTGAAGATCTACTACTAAATATATTACTTGTTATTTTTATTACATAGAATAGAAGTGAACCTTGCTGTCAGTTTTGGAATCGAAGGAATCATCTAGCTTCTTGGTTTTAACCTTCTTCTTATGCAACACAATATCATTCGTCGTCGTTTCACCGATGGAGCGTTTCTTACAGGGACTAGACTCTGCATTGGCCTTTGGTCGACAAGCAGGTTTGAGACCATCCGGAGATTTGGTTAGCAACGAGGTCAGCTCGTGAGACCACCAACGGAACTTGGTTACAGTTAACGGAGGAAGCAACGACTGAATAAAATCTCCGGTGAACTCACCGGGGAACGGACAGCATTTCCGGATATCAACACTCCTAACGTTACGCGTGTACTCTCTGCCGTATCAACAAAAATAAAATAAAAATCGTGTCTATATAGTAAACAAAATACAAACACTCACCTGATGGAGAATCCTTCGTTGTCAGACTCCTCCATGGATTATATAAAGACGACAAATCGAAGTAATGAGAAGAGAACGACCTAGGAGACGAGCGAGAGAGAAGAGAGTTTCAGATACAAACACTCTCTCTAGTGGCGCTTGCTTTCACATATTTGTTCATTTTATTTTATTTTAATAAAGAATATGATTAAAAAAAGAAATGAAAGCGACAGAGGAGAGGAAACAGCTACCGAACCACCAAGTGCAGAGGCACAGAATTGTATATCAGTCTCTAATCATTAGCCTTCTGCTCCAAGTAACCCCTACCTCTCTATATCTGCAAAATAATTTAGTTTCTTGTCATGTTAATTTTTGTCAGAAGCTTTGGTATCAACATCTGTCAGAATCTACAGATTCGATTTGACTTATGACTGAGCAGATAAATAAATGAAAAATACTATTGATTTGACCTTATCTATCTTTTCTCAGAACACACTTTTTCTACTACATGCCTTTTTATCGGCTCGAGGTCTTCTTTTTCTATAACGTTGTTGTACCATTCTAAATATTTGTACAAGTCCATCAGTCATATCACCTCGTAGGTTCGAACTAGATACCAACGCAAGCAAACAATTAAGAACGGTTTAAACTAGTGTTAATTTAACGTCTTAAAACCATTCAGGTAGTTTAGGTTCAGTAACTCATAATAATAATACAATACCATGTTCTAGGTTTGGTTCATATTAAAATAGTCATCAAATACAAAATGAGTTGTTTACACTATAGGCCATATTTTGAGTTTGCTTTACACTCAGAGGCACATTCCACATTAAAGGCACTTTCCTTAGTCATAAGTTAAATTTCGGACAATAATGTCCTCAATAAGGAAAACCGGTTCGGTTTGTCTTTTCTTCTGAGCCATTAATATTGTGTCTTATTTTTGACTTTTGGATGTCGACAAAATTTTGTAAAAAAGTTATGTGGACATGGACATAGAATATAGATACATGGACAGAAAACTAAAAGTTGTGGATAAGATTTTTGTAAATGTGTGAACACGTACATAAGTAAAGTCATCTCTTCATCGTCATTACTGTAAATCAATTGAATATCTCTTCAAAGTATTGTGGACAAGATGTATAAAATGTATTGTGGATAAGGTTTTGTAAAAAAATGTGTAAACATAGCTTAATGAAACATCTCTTCAATGAATTGTGGACAAGATTTATAAAACGTATGTGGACAAGGTTTTGAAAGAAATTGTGTGAACATAGACTACTAACCCATATCGGATCCCACAGTGGATCTCGAACTCACCCAAATCGGATCCCGAGCTCACCCACGGCGAATCTCAAGCCCATCCACTCTCTGAAACACCACCGCAGCTACCCCGAGCTCATCCACGGCAGATTCTGAGCTACTCCGAGCTCATCCAAAATGGATCCCCGAGCTCACCCACGAAGATCCTCGGTGGGAGACGGTGGTCAGGTTGATTCTTTCCTTAAAAATCATGAAATTAGCAAAATAAAAAATCAAGAGCTTCTTTGTTATAAAATTGAAAAAAGAGATAAGATTGAAAAAAAGACAAGAACTTCTCAATTGTTGTTCTCAAAATAGAAGCTTCTCTGTTACGATAGATGAAGGAAAAAAGTGGTTTTATTTATAGGAAACTAACCTGGCATGGTTTGAAGTAAAAGAGGAGTATAGTGTGCGTAAACAATTAGAAGGAGATAGGTTCAAGATTGTATTTGAGATCTCTTGTTTTTTGGAGAAATTGGTCACCGCTTGAGAGATGGATAAGGTTTGATGTAGAAGAAGAGTAAAGGTAAACGAGGGATGGTGCGGTTATGTTAAGAAATTTTGGTTTGGTATTTTTTTTCTTTCATAATGGAGGGCATAAACGACTTTCGTAATTACTTAAGGTTGTCATATGTGCAATGTGGCTTAGAGAGTAAATATAAAGACAAAAAGTGGCCTAGAGAGTAAGAAATTCATACAAAAAGGCTAATATATATAACTATGACACTGTTTTTATTCCATTTCAGGCATAAGACACAATCCTCTTCATTAAGTATATAATTAACACAAAGCTGCTTTTGGGGTCACCTGGTTATGGATGAACGGATACTACCGGGATTCACATAATCTCGCTTCGTAAACAATCTGATTTTTGGAAGGCACCTTCCTAGCCTCACCTGTTCGTAATCATAAAGCGTCTCCAAACTTTAAGACTAGATAGATAGAGAGAAATATGAGATATACAGTGATAAAAAGAGAGGGAGAGTGTGACAACAACCTTCCAGCTCATCTTCCTTGCTATTCCATCACTTATCAACTCCAAAACACTGATGATTTCTCGAAACGTTGGTCTTTTTGATGCCTCAATGTCCCAACACTCCTGGATTAACCTGAAAACAGAGAGAAGGTAAGATTCTCAAAGTGCACTCATGATATGTTTGATTAAAAAAATGGGATAGCGTTTAGGACAACTTACTCTCTTAACCCGAAAGGATATGATTTTGCTAGAGCATTGAATGGTGGACGTTCACCACTTCACCTTCAACATATGCTTTAGGAATTTCCGTTTCTTCTGTCAAATGGAATGGTACATAGCCTTCTATCATCTGTTTAGTTTGTTCACCCCACCTGCAATATTGTATTTTAGCCTCACCTTTGAAATTTTGACAGAGTTAGAGAAATCAAGCTCTGTAGAATGAATCATACTCAGGAACTTCTCTATCAGTTAGTACATGCATAGGAGGAATCTAAAAACCACAAAACTATTATAAGATCAGTTAATCAGCACGTTCATATAACTTTATCATCCACAAAATCAACAAGGGAGAGAACGGGTACAGTAGGATTCGCAACATGTTTCTCCAAAAGCTGAATCACATCATGATTTTTGTAATACACTGCATCTGCAAGAGGCTGTTAAGATCAATCACGAATCGTCAACATCATCACACCTCACAAACGCAACCTAGCTATGCTAAATCATCAAACACAAATCGAACTAAGAGTCTATGAGAATCCGAAACAAACCAAATCAGAGTTTGAATCAGTACCGTACTACCCCATCGGTCCATGGAATCAAACTTAGCACCACGGCTAAGCAGCAGCTGAACGACCTCGTTTCATCCCTGACAAGCAGAGACGTGGAGAGCAGTGCGTTCATCAATGTCACGGTAATCAACAATAGTTCCCATCGATATCACCTTCGTTGGCTAGATACATTAGACGAATCGTCGGATCCACGATCCCAGCAGCCACCGCAGCCAACTCTTCGTCATCATCTTCAGTTATCGTCTCCGTCGCGGTCCTTGACTCCGCCGCTAGGGAAGACTGCCTTCCGAGCTTGAATCTCGCCGGAGATTTAGGCTTAGTAGTCGTCATGGTCAAGCGAGGAGTTGTAAGCAGACTGAGCTGTTAACGGAACTGTAACGGCACCAACAGAAACAACAAACAATGTAGAAAAGCCCAACCAAATGGAGTAATGGGCCGAGGAAGCTGATCCCATGAGTGACTTGTATAAGCAGAGGGCATATCGGACTAATGGGCCGCTCTATTGACTCTAGCAGATGCTGCATTAAGCTCAATAAGTTGGCCATTATTGACAGATATTTAGCAACCCGAGGAAGCTGAGCCATTCTCTACCCAACCAATTGGAGTAAGGCTAGATAAGCAGAGGGCTTATCGAACTAATGGGCCGCTCTATTGACTTAAGAAGATGATTTTTCTTTTGTATTTGGCCCAATAAGTTGGCCCATTAGTGAATAGATATTTAGCAACCCGAGGAAGCTGATCGCTTTCCACGCGATCCACATAGCGTCTGAAACCACTCGCTACCGTAACAGCACACGTGTCCCTCTAATAAAGCGAGTAGCTTTCCCGCGCTAAAGCGATGTAACGAACTAAAGCTTTAACTCACCAAGGATAATACTGACAGATAAGCCTCTGTAGACTTCTAATCTATTAAAACAGGAGTACAAATAAAACTTAACCCTAAGTTTTCCTCAATAATTACAATCTAATGCCACTGGCATTAAATACATTTTTTAAAACATTACTAAACTACCTTAATTAAACTATTTTGAATACGGTTATTTTAAGATTATTTATTTATTATTTTTCTCTTGATTTTTTTTGGATATCGTTGACCGAGAGGAAAAGTCTCTCTTTTAATTTGAACTTGACAGAAGGAAATAATAACTGAATCATGATATTGATGAATAATAAACAAAAATTTACGTGAGAAATTGTGAATCTGTGGATTCATCATTTTGTTTTGTTCTATTATAAAATGGTAGTCATAGTTCTGTACAAACCATAAATCATATGCGTTTTTAATTATATAAATGGTAATAGAAAATATGAATATTTTTATTAAAAATAACCAATAAATGTTACTAAGCTAAAGTAATTAGGATAACAAATGGCACAATATAACCATGCACGTAAATGTCATTAGTATAGGGGATATCCAAAATGATGTTTTTTTAAAGATTAGATCACTAACAATATTCTTTACTTCCTAAAATTGTTCCTAATATTTATGACATGGTTAATCTATTACTATCGAATTCCTAAAATTTAGCTATATCTTAAACGTAAAAGATTGTAATCTTTTAGTCACTCCAACAAAATCTAATATATATAAATAAATCAATATATTTCCAGTACTAATAGAAACAATACTTACAAACACGATATGAGATACATTAATTAATAAAGTTGAAAATAAAAAATAAAAATAACTTGGACACTTTTTCTAAATCTTATACAAACAGTTTGTATATTATGTACTTTCCAAACTATATACATAAGCTTCGTATATTTTGCAAATAGAAAAATAAAAATAACTTTATATATATACTCATGAGTTGTTTTATTTTCTGATATTATATAGATTCATATATTATATAAAAAGTTCCACTTTCCGATATTTTCCTGTTTTAGCAAATAGAGATGTTTGATCATCAAAATATTCTCTATGGTTTTATAACTCTTTATTTATTAATAATAATTAGAAATTTACAATCTGATATAAATAGTTAATTTTGGAAAATTATATAAATAAAAATGTCTGTTTACATTTGTTATTTCATGAATATAGTTATATAACTATATGCCAATATAAATTACATAAGATATATATATATATATATATATAAGCAACTAATCTAATTGACTGTTTGATATAATAAATAAAATTATTTCAGATAAGTAACAACAAATTTTGTGTATACATGTTATATTAATATTTAATACTGATAAATGTTAAAAAAACACACTATTGAAAATTATAAAAAATATTAATATAACACCCGTGCGGGTGCAAAATTGAAGTACAAAAATGAAATAACCCTTATTTCTACCTAATATTTACAAAGAATGCCACTGATATTATTCTTGCATCCAAATACCCAATGCCACTCACCAAGAACACGGCCGTTTAATGTCTACAGGCTTTTCTTTAAAATTTCTCGTGTTTTTCAAATGTCTCAAACCACAACCCATAACAGAGTGAACCTAAAATTAGGTTTGTTAACATATTAGATAATGGTTTAGAAACGTGGGTTTAAATTGGTATGCATAAATCATTATTAAAGAAATTCCTTACCAACATTGTGTTTGGTTAATATTTTACAAACCTCAGTTCACCGTATTAGAAAACTAATTGAGTTAACACTTTAACATGGAATTACGAACCAATATATATCATCATTAAGAAATCCTATAATTATTATCAAACCCTACTTTCTCATCTAAGTACCTTTTTCAATTATTTTTCTGTTTAGTCGGTTTTGTTGTATGAACCAAATATATTTAATATCATGGTATATAGTATGATTCATATAGCATGTATAAAATATAAAATATAGTGTATATATTAATTTTGGGTAGTTGTTATTATTAGATATTTTCTTTTCACTAAATCAGAAGCAATTGGATTTTCTCAATTTTAAAAATTAATACCATTCCAAAAACAATTCCTGTAATTATGCAACCATCTAACAATACAAATAACACAATCTAAATTTTATCTTGCAAATCACGTTTGAATTATCTTTAAAAAAAGGATATTCTATTATAAAATCGGAAAGGAATGTATATTAAATATATTAGATATGTATATTCTCATTAAGTACGTTCATATCTCAACTGAAATTAATTTTTCTTTACACTTTCATTACATCTAATTGGGCTTTCTAAAAAATTGCCAAAAACCTTTTTTTTAATTTAGAAATTTATTTTGATATTTTTCTTTAAATTTTTATTGTTACTATATAAAAATGTATTTATTTAAAAAACACTTTAAGAATATAACTTTTAAATATATTTTTAATAACAATATTTAAATATTTATTTAATAAAAACACATACAAGTTTACTTGATACTCAAATATTTTATACTTTAATGTTTACTTTACCTATTAAAATTTATAAAAGTACAAAATATTAATATCCAACCTCATAGTTTAATAAATGGATGCTTTTTGAAGAGAACAAGATACACCAATCTCAAATGCAATAACCTATGAATCAAATATATGCATTGTTTTTACCATCCACAAAAACATAAAATTATGAAGAGCATACACCCGCGCGGACGCGTGGGTCAAAGGCTAGTTGAATTTAAAAGTTATCGTATCACCGTTGGATCTTCGGATAACCCGGATGCGTATTTTGAATCGTGTACCCGCACGAAAGAGAAAAACTCAAATCGCTACAAATAGAAGTTTCAGGACATAAACTCTTTTTGTTTTACTTACCAAACATTGTTTCTTCTTCTTCTTCTTAGCTTCTGTCTTAAAATTCTTATTTTTGTAATTTTTTATTTCCATGGAGATTTCCGAGAGAGTAAAAGCTCGATTAGCCATCCTCACCGCGCACTTATCTGTGTCCGATCCCATCGGATCGAGCCAGGTGATCGAGCCATGGTGCACATCGAGTGGTGGATCTGGATCCCTTAAAGGAAGCTTGACGATCGTCGATGAACGTACAGGGAAGAAGTATCAGGTCCCAGTCTCTGAGGATGGTACCGTTAAGTCCATTGATCTCAAGAAGGTATTGTAAAAATCGAATGTGATGTGATCAAAGAGTTAATTTGATTATATTTATCTGAATTTTCGATCCTTGTTTGTTTGGTGATGTAGATAACGACGGGGAAGGATGACAAGGGGCTTAAGTTGTATGATCCTGGTTACTTGAACACGGCTCCTGTTCGATCTTCGATCTCTTACATTGATGGAGATGAAGGGATCCTACGTTATAGGGGTTACCCTATTGAAGAGTTGGCTGAGAGTAGTACTTTCATTGAGGTTTCGTATCTCCTCAGTAAGTCTTCTTTCATCACTATCTTGTTTGATCATAGTCTTGCTGTTGAAATGGAGATGGAGTTTTATTTGATAGAAAGTTATCATCTTTTGTGGGGTTGAAATGGAGATGGAGTTTTATTTGATAGAAAGTTATCACTTTTTTGTGGGTTTGGTCTAGTTTGTAGATTGATAAATCAGTTTTTTTTTTCTTTTGTGGCAGTGTATGGGAATCTACCTTCTCAAAGTCAGTTAGCTGATTGGGAGTTCACGATTTCTCAGCATTCAGCTGTGCCACAAGGAGTATTGGTATGTTTCTACTCTTCTTCCTCATATGTATTTTCATGGTTGTGTGCCAAAGAGGAGTTTTGAGACGGTTTCTTTATCAGTAGTATAAGTTGTTCATCTTTCCTGTAAACCATGCTTATCTGACCCATTAAGATACTGGATCTCTTTCAACTTTTACTCCACAAACCTTTCTCATATATTGGGAGCAATATGTATGATTGAACAAGGGTCTGCGATTCTGTTTAAGTATTTGGATATGGATATGATTATTCTTACTAGTAAAATAGTAGTGATGCGGACCTGAGATTATTTCTGAATGTTTTCTCAGGAAATCATACAGTCAATGCCTCATGATGCACACCCAATGGGTGTTCTTGTGAGTGCAATGAGTGCACTCTCCATCTTCCATCCTGATGCCAATCCTGCTCTCAGGGTAAGTTCTATAATCATGTTTTGTTTGTGTCTCTGTTCTTGATTTTAATGTAAATTTTGATTGGTTGCAGGGCCAAGATATTTACAAGTCGAAACAAGTTCGTGATAAACAGATTGTTCGTATTCTTGGAAAGGTATGGTTGTATCTGTTGATTTGGTGCCTTATTGTATAACCAGACTTTCAATGTCTAGAAACAAATGTTTTGTACGTGTAGATTATAATATAACATGTTTGCAGGCTCCAACAATTGCAGCGGCTGCTTATTTGAGGATGGCAGGCAGGCCTCCTGTTCTTCCTTCTAGCAACCTCTCTTACGCAGAGAATTTCCTCTACATGCTGGATTCAATGTACATCCTTATTCATTTTGGCTAGACACCTGATTTTGTCAGTTTTCTAGCTTCGAATGTGTCTGTAACTGTAACAGGATATGTTCTTTTCATCTTCTATTGATTACAGGGGCAACAGGTCTTACAAGCCGAATCCTCGTCTGGCTCGAGTGCTTGACATCCTCTTCATACTGCATGCTGAACATGAAATGAACTGCTCTACTGCTGCTGCTCGGCATCTTGCCTCTAGGTACTTACCACTGGTTAGCAATTCATCGAGTCTGCTCTGAAGTGTGTGTTTAAATCAGTTTGTTGTGTTTCTGCAGTGGTGTTGATGTGTACACCGCTGTTGCTGGAGCTGTTGGAGCGCTATACGGTCCACTTCATGGTGGTGCGAACGAGGCTGTCCTTAAGATGTTATCAGAGATTGGGAGTGTTGAAAACATTCCAGAGTTCATAGAAGGCGTGAAGAACAGGTAAACTCAATCTAGAAGAACCAAAAGCACATGTTATGTAAACTGTGATGGATCATGCCTTTAATGTTTAACCCCTTTCTCAGGAAGAGGAAGATGTCAGGTTTTGGACATCGTGTTTACAAAAACTATGACCCGAGAGCAAAAGTCATCAAGAACTTGGCGGATGAAGTGTTCTCCATTGTTGGAAGGGATCCTCTTATAGAGGTACTTTTAGATCCTTGTGCTCACGTATCTCTTATAGTCTTTGTATGTAAATTTATAAAGAATGTGGTTTAAGAAAGTTTTGATTGTATGATGTTATAACCAGGTAGCAGTTGCTCTAGAGAAGGCAGCACTCTCTGATGAATATTTTGTGAAGAGAAAGCTATACCCAAATGTTGACTTCTACTCTGGACTGATCTATAGGTAAGACATTAGTCTCTGACCGTTAGGTTCTGTACATGAATCTCATGTGTTTGGTAACACAGGGCAATGGGATTCCCACCTGAGTTCTTCACAGTCCTATTTGCAATCCCACGCATGGCTGGGTACTTATCACACTGGCGTGAGTCTTTGGATGATCCTGACACTAAGATCATGAGACCCCAACAGGTAAGTACATCATACATGGGTTTTGGCTCATTGGTTTCTTCTTTTTTTGGCTCTCATCACTGTATTTGTGTAGGCCTACACTGGGGTGTGGCTAAGGCATTACGAGCCAGTGAGAGAAAGAACGTTGTCAAGTGATTCAACAGATAAGATGGGTCAAGTTTCCATTTCGAATGCATCGAGAAGGCGTTTATCTGGTTCTGCACTTTAGGCTCAAACTCTACTGCATACGAATAAAAGAGAGAAGACACCTCTGGGCAAACAAGAGAGTCTTCTCAACAATCTTTGTTGTTTTCTTTCTCTTACAAACTCAATAATCATATTCTACTGCATTATTTGTCTGTTATTTGATTCTTTTAAACATTATATTCTGATAATATAGCACATTGCTTTACGAAGATTTAAACTTTATCAAATTGCTTGTGAGAAATTTAACCCCCAAATCATTAACCTTAGAGCTTCTTTAACGTAGGAGACCCCATTTCGGATTTCTATTTTTTTTTTATCTGATTTAAGAAAAAAAAAGGATCCAATCACGGACCACCACGTGTCAGTGAGGCACGCGAACATTACAAGAAACAGGAACAAAACGGTTCTTATTTGGCAACATATAACAACGATTCTTCTGTTTTTTGGTGGGGTCCATATTAAAACCTGCGATAAAGGTGCTCTTACTACAACATTAACGAATATTAGTATATCACTAGAGTGGATATATCATATGTGTAATGCAGATTATATGCACCCAAGTGATACCAACAAGCTAACCTCATTCAAGTATCATATAACATTTTTTTGTAATTAATATCATATTAAACTTTTTCCTCCTCAACCAATTGAAAATTACCCTGATTTTTAAAAATAAATTTTGCTTATACGATCGAAATGATTTAATTTGCACGTTACTTTCTTCATTATAATTTTGCATTGCGGATAATAAATGATATTTCCATTTAATATTGAGGAAAAACAATCGTATGAGAAGAGAACAAAACGTAAAAGTGGTAGTGTAACTGTCACTCACATACTTCAAAATCATCGAACGTTTTTTCTTTTTTGAAACAATGTTATAGAATCACCCCAGCCACGTTTCAAAACCTGGAAGGTAGTAACCAACAAGTGTCAATACAGAGTATGCAATGCATATAAGTTGTTTCTTCGTTTCCTTTTTCCTTTGAACTCTACTTTCCGTTACTTTCTAGGTGAAAATGGAGAGGGTGAATGCTCGATTAACTGTTCTCTCTAAGCACCTAGAAGTGTCTGACTCCATCGAAATGGAACATGTGTTGCCGGCTGCGATCGAGCCATGGTGCACATCGAGTGCTGGTTCCCTTAAGGGAAGCTTGACCATCGTTGATGAGCGTACGGGGAAGAAATATCAAGTCCCGGTCTCAGAGTATGGTGCCGTTAAGTCCATTGATCTCAAGAAGGTATAATATATTATAAGGTTGTAATAAAATTGACATGCATGCAAGTTGATCTAAGTTGTCTGAATAGTATATGGATGTTTGGTTGGTGTAGATAACGAGTGGGAAACATGACAAGGGGGTGAAGTTATACGATCCTGGTTACTTGAACACAGCTCCTGTTCGGTCTTCGGTTTCTTGTACTGGAGAGGAAGGGACACTACGTTTTAGGGGATACCCAATTGAAGAGTTGGCTGAGAATAGTACTTTTCTTGAGGTTGCTTATCTCCTTAGTAAGTTCTTCTTGTATCATGTAGCTTTTGCTTATTTTCTTTTGAGACATGCAAATGTTTTGAGACATGCAAATGTTTTGAGACATGCAAATGTTTTGATCTTGAAACAGAGTTGAAGTTTTATCATCTCTTGTGAGTATTTCTTGATTTTATTTCTGTTTTTTTTTTGTTTATTGCAGTTTATGGGAATCTACCTTCTCAGAATCAGTTAGCTGATTGGGAACTTGCGGTTTCTCAGCATTCAGCTGTTCCACAAGGATTATTGGTGAGTCTATACTCTTTCCTCATATAGATTTTGTTAAATTCGGGCTTGTGACTTCCAACTTAAAACCAGTCGACAATAAATAGACAATATTAGTTAATTATTTTTTCCAATCACCAATGTCTACTTCATTCGTTAACAAATGTCCAAAACCATATCTTTTCAAGTATAACTTGTGTATCTTGCATTGCTTGTAAACCATACTACTTCATTATGTTTGTTTTGCCATTATATGTATATGTCTACTGACCATTTTTACCATGTAACACTTGATATTGAGAAGCCACATCTATCATATACTATTTTTGGAAATCTTGAGGCATTTTCTTATCAAATCACTATGGTTATAGCCGTATTAATAGATTCTTGGTGATAATTTTAACGGTCTATTTTCTGAATGTTTTCACCAGGATATCATTCAGTCCATGCCTCATGGTTCACAACCAATAGGTGCTCTTGCCAGTGCAATGAGTTTACTCTCCCTCTATTATCCTGATGCAAATCCTTCTCTTATGGTAATTAAGTCTCATAAAAACCAGCTTCGTTTTCTAATAACCTTCCCATTTGTTTGTGTTCTTGAAACTCTCATTGTGTGCATGCATGCAGGGCCTGGATATTTACAAGTCAAAACAAGTTCGTGATAAACAGATTTTTCGTATACTCGGACAGGTACTTGTTTGTGTCTGTTGATTTGGTTCGGTTCCTTGATATATATATGTAATATAACGTGTCTATATATACAGGCACCTATTATTGCAGCAGCTGCGTTTTTGAAGACGGAAGGCAAGCCTCCTGTTCTTCCTTTGAGCAACCTTTCTTATGCAGAGAACTTACTCTACATGATGCAATCAATGTAGGCTCTATCCTCTTCCATTTATTATAACACTTTCAACTATATGATAAGTTTCTAGCTTCACACGTGTTTGTAACAACATAATGATTACAGGGGAGATAGGTCTTACAAGCCTAATCCTCGGCTAGCTCGAGTGTTGGACATCATCTTCCTACTACATGCTGAACATGAAATGAGCTGCTCTACTGCTGCTGCTCGCCATATTGCCTCTACGTACTAATTAATATCACTTTGGTTAGATATATTTTTATTATTATTGAGTTTGCTATGTTATTTATTATTGTGTTAGTGGTGTTGATATGTACACTGCTATTGCGGGAGCTGTTGGAGCCCTTAGTGGCCCGTTTCATGGTGGTGCAATGCAGACTGTACCTCAGATGTTATCAGAGATTGGGACTGTTGAAAATATTCCAGAGTTCATTGAATGCGTGAAGAACAAGTAACTTAGCATACTTAAAGACTACTAGTTATCTTGATTGTGATGAATCTTTCTATTAGTCTTTGTTAATGAATGAAACTATAAGTTCCATATCGGTAACTGGAGAAATAATTAAGTAATATATAAAGGGTTACGGTCAATCCACTTATTGCCATTGATTCTAAGTTGGAAGTCCGTGATAAGCCCGGATTTAACAGTGTTAACTTCTTTTCTCTCAGGAAGAGGATTCTGTCAGGTTTTGGACACCGCATTTACAAAAACTACGACCCACGAGCAAGAGTCATTAAGAAACTAGCGGATGAAGTGTTCTCCATTGTTGGAAAAGATCCTCTGTTTGAGGTTAGTTTTCACGTATCTCTCTTGCTTGATGGTTTGTTGAGTGGTATAATAAATCAAAGAGGATGATGTTATAAACCAGGTAGCAGTTGCTCTAGAGAAGGCAGCAATCTCTGATGAGTATTTTGTTAAGAGAAGGCTTTACCCAAATTGTGATTTCTACTGTGGATTAGTCTATAGGTAAGACATGGATGAGCCATCTCACACATTCTTGATAATTAATGACTTGTTGTATAACTTCACCTGAAAATTTTAAAAACATAGGGCAATGGGAGTCCCATCACAATTCACTGCGGTTGCTCGTATGGCTGGGTACTTGGCACACTGGGTTGAGTCGTTAGATGATCCTGACACTAAGATCATGAGACCCCAACAGGTAAAATACTACACTATTTACTAGATCAATTACTTAGAAAATATTTTGTTTGGTTCATGGGTAATATATACATTATAGATAGATACATGCACTCTTTGAGATAACAATGGATTAAAAAGAAGGCTTTACTTTTTGGCTCATGGGTAATAAATACATTATGTGGAGATAACTAGATAAAATAGTACACTATTTACTAGATCAATGACGTGAAAAAAGGTTGTTAAGTTCATGATTAATATATATAGATTATATTTATACATAGATGCATGCACTCTTTTTGATAATGACTTTAAAAGAAGGTTTTACTTTTTGGCTCATGGGTGATAAAAATATTATGCATAGATACATGCACTTCTTTGATAGATCAAGAGGTTTTTTGTTTTTTGCTCATGTATCAATGTATCGTGTGGCTGAACAGGTCTATACTGGAGAGTTGCTAAGGCATTACGAGCCAGCGAGAAAAATAACTATCATGTGATTTAGTTTCGAATCATTTTGTATTACCAGTAATATTTCCATGTAATGATTAATAATGTTGGAAGCGAGAACAAAAAAAAATGGCGGTAACCGTGACGACATACATTTGATAAATTACGCCTCCAGCTCTAAAAGAATATATTATTATTATTGATATAAAAGTAAACATTGGTTTACTTCTAGAGATTATATATTTACGGTTAATTGGTGGAATAATTATTATGGAGATAAAACTAACAAAATAACCATACATAAGAAAGTGTAAAATTTTGACACAGTGTTGAACTTTTTTCTCTTATATGCGCGTGGGTGTATATTACAAGAACCAATAGACTACTTTATTGTTGTGTATAATATAGAACAAACTAAACACAATGAAAGGGAGAGGGAGAGACAGAGAGAGACGCAGAGAGAGATTGTAAGTTATATTAGAATGTAGACGATATAGTCGAAAAGAGAGAGGAGATTGAGATGAAGAAGGAAGAGAAAGAAGAAGAACAAAGAGGTGGAGAGAAAAAGGTAAGGAAAAAATGGAGTGAGTCGTGAGAAAAAAAAAAGAAGATAAAAGAATGAAGACGAAGAAGATGAAAATGAATAAAATGAAAGAAGGGTGACAAAACCAAAGAAGAGAAGAAGAAAAATGAAATATTGTAATATACATATTAAAAAGAATAGTATATAGTATTTACAATATACTATTTACCAATTACATATCGATTGTACGAGGAAAAATATGAGGAAGATCTAGAGTTTGGTAGAATTATAACTGTAGCAAATTAATTCATATCAACTTTTTAATATATTTGTTTAAATATAATAATATTAAATAATTATATGTTTCTCAAATAAAATAGAATAAATTAATCAAAAATATAATATAACATATTATATATATACCATTGTTTCTGTTTTCCAATTTTAAATCACACATTTATTGTTGTTTTTAATCATCAAATCATTTGTTCAGGAAGAAAGAAAGAGAGAGTTTAAAAATATAGTATATGTAAAAAGATATGTATGATTTATTTTGATATCACTATTTGGTCAAACTTTATTAATAAATAAAATATATATCACTTAAAATTGAGAGGAAAAAAGAAGAAATGAGAAAAAAAATCAAAGAAATCAAAGATTAAGAATGCTTAAGGACAAATATAATAATATTACATAGAATTGTATTGTATAGTTTACCAAAAAAAATTGTATTGTGTATTCTAACCGTACGGTTCATATGACCACTTGTTAAATTATAATTTTCTTGATGGTTACATGCTAATTTCCCTTATATTTAACACACTGCTTGGGATAATGTTACACAAAAATCACATCCTTACGGAATTGACTGAATATTAGACCATCATTATCGCGGGATCGATTTATAAAGTTTTTTTTTCTTTTAAAAAAAAAAATAAAAGGGGAATCAATTGCGGGTCACCACGTGTCTGTGGGGCCCGCAAACAGTGGAAAAACTTCACCACATGCGATCTTATTTCGTGCTTTTTGGAACAGGTTTTTGTCAATTATGACGGGTCCCACCAATAAAAAACTTGTATATATCTCCCAATAATTATGCTCTTATATTCCAAGTGATTACAACAAAACAAATCTCCCACGCAATATCATATGACATCATTTTCTCATTAACCATTTGGAAATTTAGACCACAAAAATTATCATAGATTTTCATCACAGAAATTGTGGATATAATATTTCTTTATATGGAAATGATTTATCTGCAGGTTATGTTATAGTTTGTCTAAAGTTTTCGTATCATATTGTGTTTTCAGTAAAGATTTCAATATGGAAATGAAGTAAACAATCGTCAGAAGTAAAAAAAGGCGGTGCTCCATGGTCACAGACTAAAATAATCAAAACCTAGAAAAGTAGATTATACTCTCTCTATTTCCTTTTATGATGTTTTGATTTAGTGAATGAAAATTAAAACATTTATATTTTAATATATATATATATATATTTAAAATATAATTTTAAAATGAGTCAATTAATGTAAAAAAAATATAAAATTTTATTAATTGAATATTTTTTATAATAAAGTTTAAATCAACCTTAAAACCTCAAAACATACTTTAAAATCTTAAAACATTTTATATTTTAAAATAATATAAACTTTTTAGAACATCATATTAAAATAAGCGGAGAGAGTAGTGGGTTCACGTTAATCTAATGGCATGGGAACACATGTTCCAATAAGACACAAGTACAAGTATAAAAAGGTTATAATATTAACCTAAAGAAATTCAATTATTCACTTGGTTTCTTCTTGGCCTCCTTTCTTTTCAACACAGACTTTTCTAAGGTGAAAATGGAGAGAGTGAATGCTAGATTGATCGTTCTCTCTACGCACTTGGAGGTCTCTGAGACATGCTGCACATCTAGTGTTGGATCCCTAATGGGAAACTTGACGATCTTGGATGAGCGTACCGGGAAGAACTATCAGGTCTCTGTCTCAGAGGATGGTACAGTTAAATCCACTGATCTCAAGAAGGTATATATAACGAGTTTGTAACATGATCACAAACATGCAGTTGATTTATATTGTGTGGTGTAGATAACGACGGGGAAGGATGACAAGGGGATTAAGTTGTATGATCCTGGTTACTTGAACACGGCTCCTGTTCGATCTTCCATCTCTTACATCGATGGAGATGAAGGGATCCTACGTTATCGAGGGTACCCTATCGAAGAGTTGGCTGAGAGCAGCACTTTCATTGAGGTTGCTTACCTCCTCAGTAAGTCTTCTTGCATCACCATTATCCTGTAGCTTCTTGGTGCATGAAGATTTTTTTCCTTTTGCGACACCAAACGTTTGTTTATATAGCACGGAGATGAAGTTTTTATTATCTTTTGCCTTGTGTTTTATTTGTTAGAACTATTTTTTTTTGAACATTATGAATAGTGTATTCATATGTCAAAATGAATTTTTTCTCAATAAGAAATAGATGTCCAATGTATGTGATTTAAGAAATTTGTACAAAATAGTAAATACATACATTGGATATTTGATTGGATTTGGGTTTTGCTTTGTTAGTTGGACTTCATGTTTGATAACTTAAATAAACCAAATAATGTTAGATTTACTATACTGATAAAATATATAAAAAATCATTTTAAAATATATTATTTTGTTTGAATTGGTCAAATAATAATAATTTTACTCTTTAATTTGTTGGTCAAAATATAAAATAAATTCATATAATAGTTGACAATAATTAAAGTCTCTATTAGTTCACCACATAGGTTTTATTTCTATGTTGAAAATGAAATTTGTGCTTCTCATTATTTTTCTATAAAATGGCTTGTTAGTATTATAAAAAAACACACACACATTTAAGAAGAACAAAGAGAGGAAACAATTGGCTCACTTAGAATAGTTATGTTAGTTTTTTAAAAATTTCTGTCTGAGAGTACATCACAAAAAGAAGTTCGTTAGCTTCTATTCTGAGTGATGAGTAATAGTTGAAGTATGGTTGTATCGTGAGATTCTGATTGCATAAACACTATTACACTACGGACAATTAAAAATTAAAGAAATAGTGTATCGCTTCCACAGAAAATCAGTCTTTATTCATCATATTTTGACTTCAATTATTGTATATTTTATTTAGGGCAAATCTCTCATATAATCATTTTTGAAGTTTTTGTCACAAAATAGTCTTCAAAAACAAAAATGACCAAACTAACTTTTTTTTATTTTCAAAATTATTTTTTTTAATTTTTTTTAATTTTAAACTACACCCCCCAAAACTCATGTCTATAACTCTAAACACCTAAGTTTAGATTAGTTAACCCAAGGAGTATAATTGTATATTGATCATTTTGTTAACCCTTTAATAAATATTATTTTGATCATTTTTTTTCTTAAAGATTATTTTTGTGACAAAAACTTTTTTAGGGCTATCTTAGAGTATTCTTCTTTTATTTATGTTTTTATCATTATATAAGCAAATTATTAAGTTTGACATATCCTAGAAATCATGGTCTTACATTATTCTCTCTTGCAGTTTATGGGAACCTGCCTTCTCAACGCCAGCTAGCTGATTTGGAGTTTGAGGTTTCTCAGCATTCAGCTGTTCCACAAGGGCTACTGGTGAGTTTCTTCTACTCTTTCCCTCATATGGTTTGTCTTTCTTGTAAACCATGATCAGGTCCATCAAAGCTACAATATTATGTCTGTCCTACCACTTTTAATATGATCATGTGTATATGATTATGATTACTGACCATTTCACTACGTAACTACACTTAATATTGAGAAGCTCACATCTATTGTATTCTATTTAGAAATGTTGAGGCATGCGTATATCTGGTGAGTATGGTACTTTAATAGATTATTTCTGAATGTTTTTCTCTAGGATATAATCCAGTCCATACCTCAGGATGCACATCCATCAGGTGCTTTTGTCAGTGCGATGAGTTCACTTTCCCTCTTTCATCCTGATGCAAATCCTTCTCACATGGTGACTTTTATAAACCTTTCTTGATTGTTCTACATTTGTTTGTATTCTTGATTCCACGGATGTTCCCATTGTTTGCATGCAGGGCCAAGATATTTACAAGTCAAAACAAGTTCGTGATAAACAGATTTTCCGTGTTCTTGGACAGGTATTGTTTTGTCTCTATTGATTTTGTGCCATGAATGCATGTAGTATATGTATAATATAAACGTATCATGTATACAGGCACCTACGATTGCAGCAAATGCTTTTCTGAGGACGTCAGGAAAGCCTCTTGTTCTTCCTTCGGGCAACCTTTCTTATGCAGAGAACTTACTCTATATGCTTGATTCAATGTACACTACTCTCTATCTTCACTCTTTGATGGATTATATGATTACTGACAAAATATGTATTCCTCTCATCTTCTATTGATTACAGGGGAGATAGGTCTTACAAGCCTAATCCTCGGCTAGTTCGAGTGTTGGACATTATCTTCATACTGCATGCTGAACATGAAATGAACTGTTCTACTGCTGCTGCTCGGCATCTTGCGTCTAGGTCTGGTTAGAGATTTTCCATTATTAAGTCTAGGCCTAGGCATTCGGGTCTTCGGGTCAGGTGCGGGTCGGGTCTTGTCGGATCCGGATCCCAAAAACACACTAAAATAATCGAAAAATATTTAAAATTTCTAAAATATCCAAAATTTTGCCCAAAATATGATTCGAAGACATGAAAAATACCTAGAATTTATTCGTTTACTTGTTCTATATTTTTTAAAATCTAAAATTGTACATGAAACCCAAAACTATACCAAAAAAATCCAAATCCGAAACTTAAAATAAATATCCTTAATACCAAAAATATACTAAAACACTCGTATATACTTAATATATACTAAAAGTTTTGGGTATTTTGAGTACCCTATCGGGTCTCGGATTCGGGCCGGGTCGGATCCAAGACCCGTGGATCCTTCATAACAAGACCCAATGGGGTAAAATGACAATAAAACTGGTTCGGGTTTTCGGGTTTTCGGGTTCAGGTAAAAGTCCAACCCTAATTAAGTCTGCTATGAGATTTTTAATCAGTATATATGGTTTTTTGTCTAGTGGTGTTGATGTGTACACTGCAATTGCGGGAGCTGTTGGAGCCCTTTACGGTCCACTTCATGGTGGTGCAGTTGAAGCTGTGTCGAAGATGCTATCAGAGATTGGGACTGTTGAAAACATTCCAGACTTCATCCAACGCGTGAAGAACAAGTAACTCACTACAATTAAAGACTATAAGTATCATGATTGTTATGTGTCATTCATTACATTTAGTGTTAACTTCTTTCTCTCCAGGGAGAGGAGGATGTCAGGTTTTGGACACCGTGTCTACAAAAACTACGACCCACGAGCAAAAGTCATTAAGAAACTAGCGTACCAAGTGTTCTCCATTGTTGGAAAGGATCCTCTAATTGAGGTTCTTTAGATTCTTGTATCTCTCCTGCTTGATGGTTTGTTAATTGAATGTGGTTTATGAAAGATTTGATGTTAACCAGGTAGCAGTTGCTCTAGAGAAGGCAGCGCTCTCTGATGAGTATTTTGTGAAAAGAAAGCTTTACCCAAACGTTGACTTCTACTCTGGATTAGTCTATAGGTTTGTGTCATCTGACAACTTCTTGCTAATGAGTTGTTGTAACCATTAAGATCTCTGTCTGAAACTTTTGTGTTGGGGCGAAAAACACAGGGCAATGGGAATCCCACCACAATTTATCGCAGTCCCGCGTATGGCTGGATACTTAGCACACTGGCTTGAGTCGTTAGATGACCATGACACTAAGATCATGAGACCCCAACAGGTAAAATAATACACTCTTTGATATATCAATGACTTAAAAAAAAGGTTATTTGGCTCAAGGTTAATAATACATCATACATACTTCAAGGGTTTTCTGCGTCATGGGTGGGCAATAGCTTACACATAGACTTTTTGATAGATCAACGACAAAAGGTTTTCGTTTTGGCTCACGGGTAATACATTACGCATAGATACAAACATTTTTATTGTTAAGCTAGATGAACTTCCAACTTAAAATAAACTGTGATAAGTGGATTGGTGCATCTATTTTATATATTATTAATGATTCCTTCCAACTTTTGATGGAGTCCAACTTTCGATGTGAGACGTTTGTTTATAGTATTTATGATAGATCAAAAGGTTTTATTTTGGCTCATGGCTCATTGTGTGGTTGCACAGGTCTATACTGGTGTGTGGCTAAGGCATTACGCTCCATTGAAGTGATTTGGATTCGGATCAGTTGGCCATTGAAATGGGAATCACTAGAAAAAGAACTTCCATAAAACAGATTATGATATTGTTGATATATTATAAGTGACAAATATAAGTTGTGAATGAAAAGACAAAAAACAGATTCCTTGTACTATAGCATGGCTTTTAAGAATATTGATGTTTAACTACAAGATTCCTTTATTGTTAATACTACCTCTGTTCCTAAAAGATCCATATTCTAGTTTTTTCACATTTTTTAATAAAACACAATAAATTTGCATAGTTTTTTGTATTTATCTTCTTTCCATAATTTTAAACCAATAAAAAATCAATTAGTGCAATAAAATATACATTGAAAATGTAAAACATGAATCTTTTAGGAACAAATTTTTTTTCTAAAATATGCATCTTTAAGGAACAGAGAGAGTATTTTTTTGTATTTTGATAAACTAAAATCATATTCTGAAGAAATAAGCTGAATATTACTATGCTACTAGAGTGAATTGCATAGTGTCCGATTCTAATTATAACAAGAAGCTAATCTCTCGCTAATTTTAATTTTAATCTTAATCATGGGGAAGAATATAAAACGTGGGGGTAAGAACATGGGACCCACAAGGGGCCCAGATTCAGACACGGAAGCAGGCCCCACCCATTAATCGATGAGCTGTATATTTATTTTGTCTTGTTTTAGCAAAATAAGCCCTTCATGTTTACAGTTAATTACAAAATAGCCCCTCTCTTTCCTCCACGATCAACGACGAGGTCGAATACAAATCTTCCAATCTCTCTCTCTCTGTATCTTCGTTCAATCGTATCTCAGTGATTTACTTGCAATAGAAGTCGCCTCTTAAGCTCTCTCGAGAGGCTCAGGTACATCATCGTGAATCTTTATACTCTTCCTCTCGATTCTCTCATTGATCAATCTTGTTACGATTCGTGTGGTTCGGATTAGAAAAGTTATGTCCTTTGTTAGGTTTTGATTCATTCTCGGTCGGATCTCTATATGTGATCGTTCACACAGACTTTTCTAGATTGAAAGATTTGATCTTTATTGTTGTTGTTGTCTGGTCCTAATCTAGACAAGTGTTTTGTGTTACTGTCCGAAAATAATCCAATCTCCTTTTATTTGCACTAGTTTACTTCACCATGGCCGGCCAAAACGCGCGTTTGAATGTGGTTCCCACTGTTACAATGCTCGGTGTGATGAAAGCTCGTCTCGTTGGAGCTACAAGAGGCCATGCCCTTCTCAAGAAGAAGAGTGATGCTTTAACTGTTCAGTTCAGAGCCCTTCTCAAGAAGATCGTCACAGCTAAAGAATCAATGGGAGATATGATGAAGACATCTTCTTTCGCTCTCACCGAAGTCAAGTACGTTGCTGGTGACAATGTCAAACACGTTGTCCTGGAGAACGTTAAAGAAGCAACACTCAAAGTTCGTTCAAGACAAGAGAACATCGCAGGTGTGAAGCTCCCCAAGTTTGATCATTTCTCCGAAGGCGAGACCAAGAATGACTTAACCGGTTTAGCTAGAGGTGGACAGCAAGTCCAAGCTTGTCGTGTGGCTTATGTGAAAGCTATTGAGGTTTTAGTTGAGCTTGCTTCTCTTCAGACTTCTTTCTTGACGCTTGATGAAGCGATCAAGACGACTAATCGAAGGGTTAATGCTCTGGAGAATGTGGTGAAACCGAAGATTGAGAATACGATTAGTTACATCAAGGGAGAGCTTGATGAGCTTGAGAGGGAAGACTTCTTTAGGTTGAAGAAGATTCAGGGGTACAAGAGGAGGGAAGTGGAGAGACAAGCAGCTAATGCTAAGGCCTTTGCTGAAGAAATGGTACTTGAAGGGATCTCTATGCAGAGAGGGATTTCGATAAACGCGGCTCGTGACTTGCTTGCTGGTGGTGCAGAGAAGGATGCAGACATTATTTTCTGAGGTGTGTTTTGTGATTGCTTGGTTTATTAATCTCTTGATCAGACTTTATGTTTCTTCAAATAAAATGGATTTGGTGTAGATGAAAGATTGTATCATCTTGAGTTGTGTTTTTCTGAAGAGAGTTGTGATTATTACTCTTATCGTAATGATTAATTACCTTGTTTTAAATAAGCCTTGATGTTACACATTGATGTTGAGAAGTAGTTGCTTCTTGATGTGTTCCTGGTTTGGCATTTGGCATGCGACTTCGGTTCGGTTTTTGGTTAGTATGGTTTCAAAAATTTCTACCAAAGATTTTGAATTTCAGTTAAATTGTTTGGTTTTAGAAGATGAAATCGTTTCATACAGAATTGTCCCATGTATTTCCATTTTTATTCAATCATTATATGTTTTTCTAACCAATTTATAATCAAAATATTTGATTTAAAAGAAGGAAATGTCTAAACTCTTATAATAGGTAAAATGGTCTCAAAACTTCAATTTTTACATTATGTCATTAAAATTGGTTAAATTTTGAAAAACCAGTTATTTTATTTCGATTTTGGTTAGTTTGTTTCTGAATTTTGGTTAAAATCGATATAGTTTGGTTAAAATGATTTTTCAGTTAACTGATTACCAAACCAAATTAATTGCCGAATCAAACCAAACTTTTCGGTTCGGTTTGGCAAATTCGGTTCGGTTAATATCTGAAGGCCTAGTTTGTCATTCTCTAGTTGAATACATGGTTTGAGTTCATTGTGATAAAGACATGAATACATGCATGGTCAAAGCGTCGATTTTCTGGTATCGATTCTTCTACACCACATCCAACTTTTTAAGAATTAGGTCATGATGTGTTTGCATGATACTTGTTCAGGAGATAAGACATGGCATATAACACTAGGACATATTCGTTGCTTAACATAATAGCTTTTACAGAATCAAACATTAAGTGGAGAAAGAATAACTCAAGATCAGGAAAAAGAATATAAACTTACATTACCATACAACCATATACGTTATCTGTAACAAGCAAGGCCATTGATTCAAGCTATGGACAACTCCAGAAATGGCTATTCTCATGTTCCAAATCAATCTAATAGATATGACTCTGATACAAGATCATCGGGTTGGCGAAGAAGGCCTGCTTTCTCCTTACAGAACCCTTGGTCCAGGACTGGTTCGGTCAGTAGCTTTATCTTTTCAACGTATACATGTTAATGTTTTAGCTTCTTGATGTTTTGGTGTTCTCTTTCAGATACTTAATAGGCGATTTCTCGATGATCCTCAACCCCCAAGAACAGTGTACTATTCATCAGTTCATTTTCATCAGATACTATTCTGCTTTTGATTTTGTTTCCAAGTCTTTGCATACTCTTCAAGAATTTGAAAGTTGTTGTTCTTGGCAGAGATTCAGTACCACCATCACCTACTACTCTGCATCAGGTTCCAATCCGAACCAGCAACAGCGTGCGGAGGCAGCACCTAGAGGCACTAAGGCAAGCCGTTCACAACCGACATGATAGTAGACAAGAGAGGAACTCAAGTTCAGCAGCAACATCACAAGCCAAAGAGGAAGAAGATGTGTTGAAGTATCTAACAAAAGAGACTTACAACCCTGTCCCAAAAAGCCAGCTTCTCAGAAACCTGAGCTTGTACTACAAAAACAAGAACCCTGGAAGCCAGAGTTCAAGAAACCCTCAAGGTTACTCAGGAGGAGAAGACGAGAAGAGATGCACAGTGTGTTTAGAAGACTTTGAGCCCAAGGAAACAGTGATGCTCACTCCATGCAAACATATGTTTCATGAGGAATGTATAGTTCCGTGGTTGAAAAGCAAAGGACAGTGTCCTGTCTGTAGATTCGTCATTCTCAAACCGACAAGGCGAGATTCATCTCCAGGTAGTAGTAGTAGCCTAGATCTCGCCGGAGACATGACAGTGAACGATCTTTTCACATTACAGCTAATCTCTATGGTACAAGCAATGGAGGAAACTTTCCTTTTTGGTTACCCTCGTCGCATGTAGAATCATAACGTTGACATCTCTATATCTTTGTTGTACCTTTACCTAACTCAAATAATACTCCCTCTTTTTATTTTAAAATTTAATAATTTATTAAAAATAGTAATAAATACATTATTTATAAATCAATTTTCAATAATTTAACACCAATAATAATTCAATTAGTTTTAAAAGTTTAGAATTTAAATTTATTAACTAACAAATACTTCTTACGTTTTATTTTATTTGTTGTTTTAGACTTTTGCACATATATTAAAAATATTTAATTTTGCATATTTTAAAATAATTATTACGTATAAATCTAACCACATTTCAATCAATTAAAAAATAAAATAACATATAAACTATTAAATTTTGCTTTAAAACAATTATTTTAAAACAAAAATTTTACTTTACAACACTCGAAATAGAGAGAGTATATATAAACATTCAAAAATCTATTTTTAAATAAGAAAACTATAAACATTTATTAGAAAGAGTCATTAATTTATTACTTAGAGATTTGGAATGAATCATATGAATCCAACATTAACACACCTTTACAGTGGAAAAAAAAAGTTTCCTTTTTTGGATTTTTGGCTACACACAACAACTCATCTAGAACTATCACAGAAAGGAATGGCCCCAAAATGTTGCTCCTCCGTAGCCACAGTCCCACGGCGGAACACGGAGGCGCAGTCAGGCAAGTCGCCAAGATCACCGAACAGTGACTCATCTTCCTCTTCGAAGCCTCTCTCTAGCGTCACGTCGAGGAAGCTCCCACCGTAAGAAGAACCAGAGGATGATGAGATGGAGGCGTCGTAGAACCACCCGAACTCGGGGAGTTCGCTGTAGCAGCCGCCTAAGAGCAGGGGAGAGTCCACGTGGCTGAGGTCTAGTCCCGCAGGCTCCTCGGCGACCACGGTTGCTTCTTCCTCTTCCTCCTCCTCCTCGTATTCTTCTTCTTTCTTGGCGGTTTTGAGGACGACGGCGGTGGTGCGGTGGTGGTGGGATTTGTTGTTAGCGGCGGAGGGGAAAGGGTGGTTGTGGTCGCAGGCGTATGTTATCATGAGCTTTGTGGGGTCCACACGACTTCTCTCCACCTGCTTCCTCGCCGGACATCCTTTTGAACTGCTACATCTGTAATAACCCCTGAGAGATCCACCAAACACAAAAAGTGATTAATAATTAATTACATTTTTTTGATAATAATTTTTTTAATTATCGTTTTAAATTTTTTCACACAGACTAATAAAACATTTAATTTGACATATTTTAAAATAAAAATATATTACCTATATATCTAACAATATTTCAACTAATAAAAAAATAAAATAACATAAAAAATTTAATATATTCTGTATTAAACTTATAAAACGACATTTATTTTGAAACGAAAATTTTACTCTAGAACGACACTTAAATTGAAACGGATAAAATATTACATTAAACAGGAAAAATAAAGTAAATGAAGAATATAATATTTGCGCACGTGAATCACGCACAAATATGTAAAATGCTTTTTTCCTTTTTGTGCGCATTACCCTTTGTGATTAGAATCAAGATCTACATCTGCTACTTTAATATTTTCATCTTCTCCAACGTTATTTATTACACAAAGTAAAGCAAATCTTTTAAGATAAACTTAATTAATGACGCATCCAATTACCTCATAACACATCATTTAAAGAAAACAAAACAAAGAACGAAGGAACTAGCGCGTGATAACACGCGATATCAAACGCGTATGTGTTGTACTAAACTCAACGAGGTGCGTATGTTTGTAATAAACTCAACGAGGTGCGTATGTTAGCCCAACCACCGTAGATACTAACGTACGCTAAAATTCAGCTGCCACTGGCAAAAAAAAGAGGAGAAAACGTTAAAGTTTTTACCTGGGATACGGCGAGCCTTTGATCGGTTTTTGACCGTACTTTCTCCAGGCCCATGAATCTGACGGTGGATACACCTCTCCTCTACTCTTAGATCCTTCCACGTCAGCAATCGGAACCGAGACAACTCTCTTCTCCATGTTCCTCCTACTAACACAATCATCACATTTTCAGATCATTATTTGGAACATAATTTATAAATAATTCGTACTCAAATATGAAAAGAAAATATGAAAATTTTGAAATAATTTATAAAATTTATAGAATTAAACATTTATTAAATATATATATAAGAAAAGAAATAAATTACAAAAACCTCTTCTTTGGAGTTGGTTTTGAGATCTTGGAGTCTTCACAAGAAGAAGGAGAGTCCGGTACGACGTCGTTGTACGTCTCATCTTCTTCGTCGGACTCTTGAACTCCTCTACGGTGCATGATTTGATCTTTAACGTCCGACTTCGCCGGAGACAGAGAACTGTCGATGTTTTTTTTTCTGTTGGTGGTGGGAGAGGGTGATTAGGAAGGTGATTAGTGAGAGGGTTTTAATCAAATCTGATGTGATTATTATTCTCTCGACTAGTTTTTTTTGGGGGACGTGCAGGCAAATATCAAAGAGGTTATATTGTTATTATATTTGTTGGTATTTTTATTCGAATATAATATCACTAGTTGTTTGAAAGGTTCTCTCGTGGTAATGTTATTTTATTATGCCTATGTGGTCTGCTAATCAAATTATTTGTTTAATTAGCTGGATGTTTTGATTAAGTCCATGCATACATAAGCAAATCTGTATTGTAATTAATCCGCGTCTGATCTATATAGACTGTTATCTTTTATATTTTGCTCTCCATGTAATAAAAGAAGGAAAATTATATATGTACACACACATATACTCGTTTTTGTAACTAGCAAATCTAACTGTAATTAATTAAACTTTTAAAATAAAAGAAGTCCCAAATCAAAGTGTTATAAACTTTGTAATGCAGTTAATGTCGTTATAGGTTAGATTAAGCTACTTGAGATGGTTAAGCTGTCTAGTGATCAGATTACGTATCTCTTATCTATTGAACACTTTGTGTATAGTAGTGTTCTCTTATAGATCATATATGCATAGCTAATAAATCTTTTTTTCCCTCCAAAAATCTTATCTACTCGGCTTCGTTGCATTTATATATATAGTATAAAACAAAAAGGTAGATCTGCACCCAAAAAAATATACATCAAAAGCTATAAATGACCATATATATCTTAATAATTTATTCACTGTTAATTAATTTAAACTGAAAATATGTGAACCTCACATGCTATATAGTTCAACAAACTCAGATGAGTATAACCGACAAAATGAGAAGTGGTTTGACACCAATGAGTCAAGAAACCATCATCTAGAAAACGTGTTATAAATATCACATCATAAATGAACGAAAAGGTAAGAAACTAACTCACATGTGAAAAACATGGAATAATTCACTTGTTGTCACTTAGCTAGGGGTTTTATAAAGTTATTAGCTGATGAAACATCACTTATGTGCAATGATTTGTTTGCTTTTATGTTTTGGGTCGTACCATACAAGAGGTAATGAGATCTTACCCAAAAAGTTTATAGGGAGTGACATGGGCCCTTTATGTGACAAATATAGATGTCGTTTAAGATTGACACATCTGACCATGTCTGTGGAGGAGTTTGGCTTAGATAAAAAGCTGCAAGTTATGTGGGATCAAGAGAAAAAGGATAACGAAAAACATATTAGAGCCTAGTGACTCCAGACAACATGGCTTAGTATTTTTTTTTATTTTTTTTTGTATAAATGTGTACAGAGTATTGGGCTGGAAATGGCTTATTTTATAGATCAAGTCAAGATTCCTTCCTGTCATTTATTAAAATTGTAAATCATGAGTATTAGTTTAATCACTCTATTATTGCCCCCAACAACTATCACATTTTCTTTTCCTGGTTGTACTCTTTTCCTTTCATATTAAGTAGTTCATTTTATGTTAAGTATCGTTGTACAGTAAAATTTTTTATTACAAAACAAATGAGTCTTAAGATTCAATACAATTTATGTTATTAGTTATTTTTTGCCACTATATAAATTAAGGAAAAATATAAAAGCAATAAATTTTAATAATTAAATAAAGATAAAACTTAACAGTTAACAAGTTTTAATTGGTGTGAAAAGAAACTGTTTAAAACCGAAGGAATATTTGTTTTTTCATTAAAGCATATATGTAACGCTTTGTTTACACACATATTGTATGTATAAGTTTGATTTGGTCATTGCTGTTCATGATAGTTAGTGTCGAACCAATCAATAATCTGCTCGAATCTGATGCAATTTAGAATTGACAATTAAACATGATTGGATAATGTTTTTGATGTTGCTATATTATAATGATGAACAAGTACAAGGTAATTTATAGTCGACACGTCTTGTAAAAGTATTAAAATAGACGCATAGTCAAAGATTCTTGAAGAAAAAAAACAATGTTAGAAAAAAAGAATGTAAAAATAAGTTTCAGCGTTTGTTAGATAATTTTACGTAAATAGACATTTTTTATTTTATCACAAAAATTAACTTTAAATAATTGAAATTTTTATCAAAAATAGATTTTAAAAAATAACCAAAATAAATCTTTTCATTTTAAATTTTTAATATTTTTTAATTTTGAACATCACTTCCAAAACCCACTCCATAACTATAGACCATAAATCTAAATTAGTTAACCCAAGAAAAATGAGAAATTGTCAAAATATTATTTTCTTTGTAGCACTTTTTAAAAATACCTTAATCACTTTTACCTTTATTTCTAAGAGGAAAAAATACAATTATAACACTTGAGTTAATTAATCTAAGAATTAAGATTTAGAGTTAAGAGGTAGAAAATTATAACACTTGAGTTAATTAATCTAATACATAGGGTTTAGAGTTAAGGGGTGGAAATAGGGTGGGGTAAGATTTAAGAATGTAAAATTTAAGATTATAACTAATTTTTTTAAAATTTATCTCTTAAAAAATGATATTTTTAAAAATATTTTTTTAATGATGGTACAAATGAAAAGTAATACAACAAAAATGGTAAACTTGAAATTCTCCCAAGAAAAATATAAATTTATATTTATGATTTTTAATAAAATTTATTTTGCTCATTGTTCTCCTTGAGTTTTATTTTGAAAACAAATTTTTTAAAAACCTATTTTGGTCATTGTCTCTTTTAATTATCTATTATATTAAAACAGAGTTCTATTTGAATTTACCGTGACATGATTTTAATTTGGACCTATTGAATATGTTGTAACTAAAATATATGTTATTTATATATAATATTAAAACAAAACCCCTCTAGAGATCTTTCTTTTGATTTAATTTGATAATTACAAAAAATATAACTTTTATATTTATGCTTAACATAATTAATTAATATTTCATTTCATAATTTATTTTACGTCCCATTTAATTTGTACGTTTAACAAGATTCATGTTATTTAACATAACTCCTTATATAATTTTAATTTGAGAACATAAATTATAAATATAAATATAAATTATCTGTGCAACTGCGCGGGTCAGAATCTAGTTAAGAGTTAAAACAAAGCCCAATCTGGTGATAACGAAAGTCTAATCCGTGCAATTAATATTGTAGGTAGATAGTCTGAAGAACAAAGCAAAACAAAACTGAGAACACATTTCGAACCGGTGAAAAGAACCAGATTATAGATCTCTGTTTGAGACGAATGGTTCTAGCCAGTAATGTTCTGAGACTTGTTGAGAATGACTCCTTCATACTTCACTTGGAACCATTTCATGGCATCATCTTTGGTGACTCTGTGCTGGATTCCAACACGAGCCTTGCACCTTCTGCGACGTGCCACACGGTAACCAGGACGCTCAAGAACAACATAGAAGTCCATACCGTAGATTCCAGTCGAGGGATCATACCTAAGATTGAATGATTCAAACGACTTATTACACACGTTTTTAAGTTGTTTCTAGATCTTGGTCTGAAAGACTTACTTGATACCCAAATCAATGTGCTCCTGAATACCAAAACCGAAGCAACCAGTGTCGCTAAAGTTTCTTCTCAAGAGTTCATACTCTTTCACTTTGAGTCCACTTTCAAGGAGTTGCATTGCTTTGTCTCCCCTGACGGTCACGTAGCAAGCAATCTTCTCGTTACGTCTGATACCGAAAGAACGAACGGTGTATCGTGCTGCAAAAGAGATACACAACAAACTCATTAGAAACCTACTCGACAATAAGCATGTAACTTTCACATATACAACGATTGTTAGCTATTCATTTCTACAGTAGAATTAGTATAAATCAGTATTCTAAAAATCGGCAAATTTGACTAGTGATCAATAATCAAAATGATTTTTTTTTTCTGGTCTACACTTTGGGTCTACGGACTCCGCATAATCAATAATTTTCTATAAAATGTCTAATTACTAACTAGCAATTACAAATAACTAGTGATCTAAAAATCGGTCTAGGCGATTCCTAAGCATCCGCCTAGTCGATAAATCAGGTATCAGCGAAATGATTTTTTCAAACCAATTTTTAAAAAATCGGTCTGGCTTAGACGCCCGAGTAACCAATAATCCTCTTTATAAACCACAACTTAGCGATTTTTAGAACATTGCCAATAACCATAATCTCTGACTCCAAGATTTGAGAAGTTATATCAACACACAGTTTCATAGACACAGTTCTTGTCCTAAACATTCACAAACTAATTTCATTACACTCTATGTTCCAAAAACATTCCTCAAGAATGAACTAGAGGACTGATTCAACTAGTAAGGAAAGGCTCACCCTTGGAGAAAACAGGAGTCTGGCCACTCAACTGTTCCAACACCTTGGAAGCTCTGGTGAGACGATCTCCACTCTCACCGACGGAGATGTTAAGCACCAGCTTCTGCACTTTAATGTCCCTCATTGGGTTCGATAGCTTCTTCTCTGACGCCTGATTCAACACCAACAAAAAACAATAATCATCACATATTCACAAGAAAACATCAAAACACACATAAAAGTAACTGCGACGGACCATTTGGGATTCTGGGGAAAGCTGGAATCGAAAGAGATAACGGAGAAGTCGCGGCGAAGTTTATAAACCCTAGCGTGTCTAGGGTTCTAAGCAAATTTACGAGTAGTGATAATTACGGTACAACCCTCTCCCTTTAACAAAGCCCACGTTCCCCTCACGTGACGAGTCGGTATTTTACAATATTGATTTCGGTTTAGATCCCCGGTTTTAATAAAATATGCTAGTGGGCTTGGATTTGTACCCACAATAGACCAGGACTAAGCCCATAGATCAGCAATTATACAATATTTTTCGTTTTTCTTCATGCTCTATCTTATGTTCATCATACAGTAAAAACTATATAAATTAATAATATTGGAATTATAATATTTTATTAATTTAGGTAGTTATCAATTAACAAATTTTTTTTGTTATATCTATTTTAAGATATATTTTTCTAAGATACAAAAATATATATTGATTTTAGTGTATATATATATATATATTAATTAACTTTTGAAAAAATTGACTTTTATATTAGCTTTATTATATTAATTTTGGATATAATTAATGTTTCATGGAATTTAAATTTTTTTTAAATATAATTTTACATTTTTCATAAAAATATATTAAGTGTTAAAAAATTCATTATAAATATAAAGCAAACAATATAATGGTTGTTTCATATTTATATAAAATGTGTATACACATAAAATTTTATTTATAATTTTAATAAGACAATAGATTTACAATTTTTTTTAGAAAGTTATTTTATTATCTTATCGATTAGTGTTATATTTAAACCAATCCAACTTGGGATCAAATTTTTAAATAATTTATAGTGTTTATTAATTTTTCGAATGTTAATTTATATAATTTTATTGTAATTTTTGTTTTAAGATTTTTTTTTCCAATTTAAATGATGTTTTCAAATTTATATGGAAACTTTTAATGTTGTTTGGTGTTTTTGACCAATTGAATTTATTGAATTTTTTTACTTGTTAGCTTAGTTTTATTTAATGAAAAATGAATAAAAGTTTATAATTTTTTAGCAATTGTGCAAAAACTTTAAACACCAACTAATATGAAATAGATGGAGTATTTAACATCAATATTTAACGAAAAAATAATCAATTCCAACCTCAACAATTTTTGTCATGCCTTTTCTGACCTAAACTTTAACATCATAAACATGTCATCATAAACTAATTTTTTTCAAATAAACTATTTAAAATTTAAATTCAAGTTCAAATCAATTTTGACCAAAATAATGTTCGTTAACTATCTATAATATATATATATATATATATAGCAAATATATATATTTGAATAGCTCAAAACACAAAAAATATTAGTACCAAAAGTATACACAAAATCAAAGAAAATCGAAGATCTGCCTTTTTGTGAGGGAAAAGCCATTGGAGAA